>JANDBE010000049.1:84167-101813 GCA_024320915.1 Erigeron philadelphicus
AATACTAAACCAATCCCCTTCAAGGAAGGTACATCCTCAAGGGACTCCAGACCGTACTAGATGGGCCACAGGAGACAAGTACTCAGACCTTGTCCCCTTGGCCTCTATAAATATTCGTCTCAAGCACATATTTGACGCAGATGATTTCACACACTCACACACTCACACACTCACACACCTTCCTCTGATTATTTTAGTGGCGTGGAATAGCTTCCATCACCGATAAGGAACCGCCAATAAACATAATCAACCTTCTTCTGATCCCTCCTCTAACAAGTTCACCCCTTAGTAATTGGACGACGAAATACGTTTAAACACAAGTCATCATTTTCAGTAAGATATATAAAATTCTAACTATATATATATAGCAGACTATATAATATTTATGTCTTAATAAGGAAAGCCAAATCATTGTCATTGAAATTAAGATTACGATCCAATTCATGTAAAAAATCGAAATTGATTCCGTCAACAGTCAACATGATTTTTAATCATAACATTTATTTTTAATCGATATTATGTATTTATATTTATTCTCGTTTAATTAACTTATATCACATAACGATCAAGCTATGCTTTTATTTTAATGTTATTACTAGGGTGAATGATTTTAGAAAAATCAGATCAACAATGTCACGTCTTTTGCCAAAATAAATGAAAAGCAACCACTCATCGAATTCCCATCGTGCAAGTCAAGAATTGAGAATTTACAACATATATAAACTCATCGAATGCCATCGATCATGGACCACCCTAGCCACACCAATGATGGCCTCGTGAAATGAAACACTAAAGGTCGAACTTCGTAAACATAACCTGGTAAAATCCGATGAAATTATAGTTAAATTTCAATTTTCAATTTGTTTGGTTGTCCAAAAATAAAAATTTTCGTTGCAATGTAAATATTTTATTAATTGATGGAATTTTCATCCTTAGAAGGTGTGAGAAAGATTTTTATTTTGTCCATCACTTTTTTAATGGACATCCAACCAAAAATAAAATCCAAATTCTTTTCTATCAAATTCTTTTTTTTTTTAATGATACAGTTCCGAACGATTAAACATGACATTTTCAATTTTCATTATATTATTAAGAGATTATGTATTTAAAAGGTTGAGTTAATAAACATGACATTTTCAATTTTCATTATATTATTAAGAGATTATGTATTTAAAAGGTTGAGTCTTATTAACGTGTATGAAGATATTGAAAGTAGTTTTCCATTCGACTGAAAATTTTATATAAAAATAAAAGGCAAATGGGCAATAAATTGTGCATTTGGTCAAATGCGTAAATTTTAACAGAAAGAAAATGTAAATTTTACATGAAAAATAAACACTAAAATAGTTTATATATTTTTTTCCATTCCACTTACATATTTTACGTAAATAATCACTATTGCCTGAATTTGGTCAATGGCTATCCAAGAAATGGTTTTTAAGTTACACTTTCACGTTTTCTTTGCAGAATTTGTAGACTATGAAATGCTTTTTTATACATCCACCATCTTAACATACCAAAAAAGCATGGTTTAAATTGATCGATATTATAAAATTCATAATTGTTTCAAAGTAAGATAAGTATTAACTTGGTTCATTTTGGCAACCCAAAAGGGATATGTTATTCTATTGTGTGTTTTGATCACAAGAATTTTGGTCGGTCTAAGTCATTGTCATTCCAAAAGTTTGGTTACACCGAAAAGACGATAATGCACCTTAAAAGACAATAGAGATATGGGGTCACAATAGGTGAAAAATGTAATTTTAAATTTTTTATTTAAATAAAGAGATAAAGTAAAGAAAGTTGATTAAGGGAGGTTGCCTAATACAAACAAAAGAGATTTAAAAGCATGATCACATTAGATTAAAGGGGTCATAACCATAACCATAAGTCCATAACCATAACCATTACCAGAAGAGGTGATCAAAATAAACTTGGATTTTAGTTGCTTGCTTTTGGGTTCATTATGACGCCTAAAAGAACAATAAAAAACTTTTTCCCCAACTATTTTCCCATAAATGCGAAAAAGTGAAAAAAGAACAAGGACGGTCCTATAAGAAATATCTATAAAATTGCATCTCATTCATTTGTTAAACTCGTACAAGGAATTTTGTACTTTCTATTGCATAATAAACACCTCAAAGGTGGACAAATGTGCGCTTTTACCATGGCTTAGTACACGAAGGAAAATATGATAAGATAGTTATTAATATCACATTATCACCAAACAAGATGTTAATTTCGTGCCATGGTCATCTTAAAATATTTAGAGTAGTCTTTTATTTATGTGTAGTTACATATTTCAAATATTGCATCCACATCTTTCAATTTAGTACTTTTACTTTGAATCAGTTATGGTGTCTCAAAAGTTTAATAAAATTTGTATATCTATACTTACTTACATTATAAGACATCTGGACTTCTGGGGTCCCTCTATTTTTTCAATTAAGATTTTGATAACCCAAATTTTTTAAAAATATCATTGAAATACCTATAATATTTTTAATGAATTTTATTTACCACATTTAATTTTAACTCTTAAATAGTAACCACATTGCTACAGCCACCGCCACCACTTGTCACCGCCATCACCGACACTACAGCGTTGCATCGCACGACATATGACTAGTAGATATTATATTCATTTTATTCTACTTCATAGAGCCAAAAAAAATAATTATAACTAAAGGCAAACTTGAGATAATCAGTGGATTATTAAGTGGTTGAAAATCATAGGGACACTAGCCTGACTGTGGAATTAGTGGGTACCAAATAGTACATGGGATCATGGGGTTTTCATCCAAATACCTTTTTTTTAGAGCCAAAAAAAATTATAAAATGTAGAAATTTAATAAATAAACAAATCCCATTTTAAGTAAATTAGGTTTAAGTTATATTGAAGAAGCTATTAATACTTTTATATATGAATATACAATTATTATAATTAAATTTCTGCCAACAAATATGTATACATATATATATTACATATAACTATTATAGATTTTTTTTGAAAAGTTTGAAAAAGAGATATGTAAAATGACTATTATACCCTTAATAAATATTTTACACCTCTAGTCTTTTATTTTTTAAAATATTTTCACATCCTCTTTAGATCAATTATCTCTACACAATTTACATTTACATCAACATACACTCGACACCGCTATTATTACCATTAGTCACGCCACCGCCACATGTGGTCATCATCATTAGACTGCCGTCACAACTACCACCGACGCATTACGCTAATAACGTGTTAGTGTGGGTCTATATATATATATATGTGTGTGTGTATGTATTTGCTTTGATGATTAAAAATAAATCGTTTAATGAAAGAGTTTAGGTGTAGTATTGAAATACGAAAAAAAGGAAGATGTAAAGAATTGAAGTACAATATTAATGTTGAGTCAAGCAGATTTATGGAATATTTGAAAATGACAAAGACATTTAAGATACTACTTCAGTTTTTATTTTCTAAGCTGGATCAGCATAGACATAATCCAAGAACTCCAACACCATCTACATAATTAGAAAAATTAAAGAATCTTCAACTTGCATCAACAAAGAAGTACTCCGTAAAACACTTGGCCTGAAGTCGAAGAGTGAAAACAAATGATAGAAGGCCAAGTTGATAGGCAAAAATCAGTTTGGTTCTTAATGTCACCGAAGATCAAAATATTACAAGTTTTTGATGCTTCGTCAGCAACTTTGGATAAATACCATTGCTATGTAAAGAATCAAAAGGTACAAGGTACATTTATGTGTCATTGTTAGTGGTTGTCGAAATTCTATGAGGTGTACCTGTTTCATTGACTACACGATACAAAGAGAAGCACCTGGAAGACATAACGGATAATGTCTCTTTCAGCTCAGTAACTGACGATGTACCCCTCTGAGTCACCATACGAAGAACATCTCTTAATACTAATCCTTAACGAAGAATGATCATTCACAAAGCACGTTAGGATAAATATGGTTAAACAACCGATTACAGATTAATACGAATCCATCTCAAAGATAAGTATACCAGCTTACCTTTATCCATAATGATCCGATAAATCTCTAAAGATGAGATAGATACGAGGATTAGATTAACATCAAACTTCTTAGGGATAAGCCCTATATTTCCTCGAAGTACCTTCTAAAGAAAGACTCTTCGATTATAAATAAAAACCTCCTGTGATCAAATTATACATACGATCTCACTCAGAAACTAATAACACATACACACGATCGGTTGATCGTAATTCCTTAAGGTCGAATCACAATTCGACTACCCTCATTGATAACAACCTCTGAGTGGCATAAAGGTATCAATACCTGCCTGCGAGGAATCGCCAACGAGCCTAAGAAAGCCTCTTGGGTTGTACCTTTAAACTACAATCAATCTAGAAACCTACCGGCGCGATTTGGTGCACAATCACTTATAAAACATTTTGTCATTTTTTTCAAATCTCAATTAAGTAATTGAACTACTTAAATTATCCTTAACTTTTTTATCCATTGTAACATCCTAAAAATTTTAGGCCAATGAAAATTAACCTTTATAATAGTTCTAACACTAAAATAATTTCTTAGTATTTTCTTTTTAGATATGGGGTTAATTTAGTTGGAACTTTAGCGGATATCGGGTATAATACCCATTTGTTTTTGATAAAAACATGGCATGTGGAGGAGTTGTCAACCACATTTTGTTAGTGAATGATGTTTCCACTTCAAGCTTTCCTCACCTACTTCTTTCACTTCCTCCACTTCACTTCTCAAACATTTTTTATGTGTGTGATTTCTCATTTTCTTCCAATAGATAAATCATTCAAGGGATAATAATGATAATAATCTCCAATGTTTCTAGCAATTAAATTGGTTGGTGGAATTGTATATGTATACATGGGTTGACATTTTACAAGGAAAATGGGAAAGAAAGAAAACTTGGTGATTATTTATCTTTATCATTGTTGATAACTTTCCTAGGTATGATTCTTGTTTCATTTTGTTAATTATATTAGGGTTCATGCATTTGGGGGTTTTCTTATAATGGGTTATTGTTTAAAATCAAGTTAGGGTTCATGAATTTGACAAATTGGGGATTTTTAATTGAGTGGTTATGTTGCAATGTTTTTCTAAATCCTTACTTGTAGTGGAGCATATTGATATGTGAATTCATGAATACTTTGATAAAAGTGTTTGCAATGGTATTCACTAAGCTTTGGCTTATTCTTTTAGTTGTTTACCCTTTTTATAGGTTGTCACAGATGTGGAACGAGATTATGTGCTTTGAAGATTATTGATGAATTGAATTGTGACTTATGCGGTAAATTGGTTGAAGCTAGAACCCGTAGTAGCCCCCTTTGAACTATTGGCTCTTGGTACATTTGAAGTGTTTTAGGTAAAGCATTTTTATGTACATCTCTGCAAAAGTGTAAATAAAGGATTGGGGTCATGGTCTTAGGTAACATAAAGGATTGTTTGAATTTTGGATAATTTGGCAACTTGGGTAAATGACCCGTTTAGTGTTGTAAACGTGATTTGTAGCAACGGATGGTATAAAGACTTTTGGAAATGTTGTGTTATGTCTTTTATGTAAAAATGAAGTTGTTTATCAGTTGCACGAAGCTCGGTTTTGAGAAAAAGAGTCGATAGTTGTTCAAAGTGTCAAAAGTACGTAACTGCAGGAGCACGGCCCTTGTTTCCAGGGACGGCCTCTGAGCACGGCACTTTCTGGATTAAGTGTCGTGCTCTTCTGTGATTTTTGGTAAAATTTTATCGAGGCTTCGTTCGACCATTCCGGGACCTGAAACTCATACAATAATCTTATATTGACATACTAAGAATGTTCCAATTGTCATTTTTCAAATTTGAGAACTTTGATTTTTGGCGAAAACGGCTTAAATTTTTCTTAGTATAAAAAAAAATTAAAAAAAATAATTCTTTGTCTTTTTCAGTTATCGAGTCTTGGTCCTTTCACTATAGCTATATATATGTATATATATTTACAGTTTTAGAAAATTGAAATTAATATCATTAACTATTAGCTTTAAATCGAAACCTTTTCATCCCCCAAATTAATCAAATATCGATTATAAGTATTACACAATAAATGAGGAACCCCATTACTTCACCATTAACACACTAAATACCGAAAACTATATACCAATACATATTTCACGATCATTAAAGGGTTTAACATTAACCTCATTAATGAAATCCTTAATTAATACCATAAAAAGAAGCATGTGTAACCGAAGATTATTAACTAATAGCTTTAACTCAAAAACATTTTCATCCCCCAAATTAATCAAATTTTGGTTATAAGTCTTACACAATAAATGAGGAACCCCATTTATTTCACCATTAACACACTAAATACCGAAAATTATATACCAATACATATATGAGGATCATTAAGGGGTTTAACATTAACCTCATTAATGAAATCCATAATTAATACTATAAAGAGATGAGCTAATCCACATTAAGGGGCACTCCCAGGTTTTACACAAAGTCTTGAGTTCGATTCTTAGGGATGAAGAGTCTTGGGGTTTTTTCCTCCGAATACTTGTAACGGCATATAGTCAACATCTCGTTGTCTAGGGTACATGCAAGGCTTCACCATTAAAAAGGTGAGGTTTCCGTGATGTCGTGTACCGACTGTTTCGTAAAAAAATAAATAAATAAATAAATTACAAGTCATCACATTGTTGTAGAAGAAAACGGATAATTAATATCACAAATACGAGAGGAATCAATATCAACAAAAGAACAATGAGCTTAAAAACATAAGATAAGGGTAAATGATCACTAAGAGTGCCGCATTGCATAATTGCTTACTTGACAACAAGTATTGTACGTAACAAATGATGCAACAATATGTACATATGAGTCTTAACAAAAAAAAAAAGTGAAGCGTATATTATATCAATCAAACATAAAACAAATGCTAAACGTATAAATCAACAAAGGTAACCTTAACACTTAAAACATCAATCTGTTTGCAAACAAATGCTAGATGAGACGTAAGTATTATACAAATCCTTCACCGTGATACTATACGCATTCAAGTCGGCTTTTGTGCTGGCATTTCACTATATCAGGCCAGCTCTCCAATAGGTTAACGTTGACGTCCGGTGCGAGTGGGCATCAATAAACGCCGGCTTCACAACTCACGTTGGAGATGTCCTTACGGCAATGGATGGACATCTCCCATTTCTCAAAACGTACAAATTCTTAATATAGTCATTATTACATTTAATGAAGCTATATTTGTATACTCGTATATTTTTTAGAAGGGCTTATGATCAATTAGACTGTAGAAGAAAAAGAAGAAAGGATGTCATGAGACTCATGACTAAAATGGCTTACAACAAGTTAATTGGGCTCTAGAATCGAGCAATCATCTGTCCATCCAACTCGCAATAGCTAGCATGGACCTTTAGTTATAAATGAGGGTATGTTAATAGATAAGAATGTCTTTATATGTCAAGATTTAAAAATCAAATTTAAATATTAATCAGGGTATCTAGGATTATGTTTTCAAGAATTATAATATGTTTTCCAAATTACATTCTTATATAATTATAGGAATAATTTCTTTCTCTACGTGCCAAAATCCTTTTGTTACCATTAGTTTGGCAACATGATAATTGTGTAAACGCAATCCCAAACATTTAAAAGATATTCTACCAAAATCAATCTACACAAGTTTCAGTTTAGAACTGGTTTGGACTACACCCAGACCGTGGAATAGGGTTTATTTAGTACTCTCATATTAAAATACAAAACTAGAACGTTGGCTCAAGCATTTGGACATATAACACATAATTTTTTGGGGTTTGATTAGGAGCAGACACGAAGTGACAAACCGAAAAAATTAACTATTCAAATTTGTTTTAAAAGAACCAAATATAGTTAGTTCTAGTCTAGTCCTGGTTCTTCCATTCTGTCGACCTGGGCAAGATTTCGCACACCCATACTGCCGTTTTGGTTCACATTACCTTACACAACTAGTTGGATCATAATAAATGGGTGAAGGGTTTGGGAGAGAAAAGTACCTAATTCAATAAAAAAACAATTCTGGGCCCCCACTACATATAAATTACAAGAATAATATATATAGAAACTAAAGAATTGGTTAGGGGAAGTTGGAGTACTATCTTTTGTTCGCTAGGGATTAACATTTATATGGCTAGATGTTGCTGAGTTGATGATTCAAGTTGGCATTATAACAATTATAAGGCTATATGTTGCTGAGGAGATGATTCAAAACTTGACGGGTGGTGCTATGGATTCAGAGGACCTCCAGGCCGTAGTTGTTGAAGAGACCGATGACTTGCTTGATCCACGCACATTATATCTTTCATAAACTTGTTCACGATTTTCTGACCACCATGTCTCCGCTTGATGCTCCCCAAATCTTCTTCGGCTGCGAATACAAGCACAAATAGAAACAGAGTCAATACAAACGAGCATGGTACCCGCAGAATGCGGCAGCGGTGATGGGGAAGACGGTATAGTGGTGTCGGTAGGTGGTGGTGGCGGTATCAAGTGGTGTAGGTTGATCAGTTGATGTAATTGTAAGAGTGGAAATTTTTAGAAAATTATGGCTTAATTTATTAAGGGCTAAACATAAAAAGTTAAGGACAATTTTGATAATTCAAAGGTAGAATTACCTAATATTAAAAGGGGGCTTTTACTTTATAAGGGAATAAAGATACTATTTATTCTCCTTTTTTGGCATATTTTCCAGGGTTCAAGATTTATTAATTTGAAAAGTAGTAGGCACTTCCACAAATGTCCAAGGTCAAACTACTTGTTACTTTTTTTATAAATGCAAGTGTGTTAACTCAGAAAATGATGCAAAGCCATAAGTTTACAGAGCTTCAGATCAACCCCCTAAAGCAAAAAGCCATAACAAACACAAAAGCCAATTCCTCTCATCACTCAAAATGTTATCAAAACAATTAAGCCCGATACAATGATGATACTCAATTGCAAGACACATATGAGTTAATGATGTCTACATTGTCTCTGATGGATCAAAATGGGAAAGTTTAATGAAATAAGAACAGCTCAAATGAAACGAGTTGATTGGTTAAGTAGGTAAAAACAAAACCAAGGTTTATATTCTTTCATAATCTAGATTGTCATAATTAGCATTAATTATTTAAAAAATGTCATGGAAATACTATAAGAGAAAAGAGAATTTGTGTGAGTTTAGTTGTCTCATTTTTAGCATACTAAGAAATTACCTACTTGCACAACCCGGCCACTTTTCCACCTCTACTCATCAGGACCATTTTGGTTCAATAAAAACAAAGATTGACCGACCAAAAAAAAAGGAGCCGAAGGGTTCAAGTAAATTGAGTCTTGAGCTGCTAGAAGCCACAATCTTTCAGCCAATGGAACCAAATTCTGGCCCAGACAATGTAAGGCTGCCTCAGTCAATGACTAAATGTGTTATCTCGTGCAATGGTAACTATCTTAGAGTGTACACGCCACCTATTTGAGTGTATCAGAAACGAACTAAATAAATTATACCTGAAGCGCACTCTTTTGAGATCTCTAGTTCCATCATGCAGAGCCAAAAGGGTTATGTACACGCCGGGCTCATATTGTTCAATCCATTCTTGATTAGTAATACTTGCAGACAAAGCCGTTGTAGTACCCGCGACAGAGGCAGGGGTCCTGGGTTTAAAACTATTCTTCTCATCTTGAGGAGTAGAATCATTGCTTTCAACAGCCGCTGGTGCATAGTCATTGGTTTTCACCTTTACCCCTACTCCACTAGGATACTCAATGTTCCTGTTAGAGGTCCTAGATTCTGGGCTACGACTACTATACGGTATATGATCCTCACTTTCAGCAGTTCTTGCAAGTCTTTCAGCTATACCCAATTGTCCATTTGATAAACGCTTATCATCTCCATTTACATCCGCATAATGAAGAACATCGTTTTGCTCCAAGCCAATTGCTGACACAGTGCTTTTCGACTCAGAGGACCCGGGTGGCAATCTCTCTGCCATATCCTTGAGCTGCAATTTATAGAGCACCGATTAAAGTAGCAGATTCTGTTCAGATTGGGCTCGCCCAAAACACTATTTGAGCAATAAATTTGATTTAATGGTAGAAAGTTGGTGTCTCAAACATGATTACCAAAAATATGACAAACAAAAACACATTGTTTTGAATAAAATCATTTAAGAAATTTAATGTTTTACTTTGGGTAACATTCAGCCCCATCGACTCTTTTTCGCTTAGAATAAGTAATTTAATTTAGCCATTCAATCGTTAAGGACAAATCACTTGCTTTCGTACACCTAAAGGTGGTAATAGCAGCAATTGCAGCACAAAAAAAGGTTGGAAGTTATTAATAATGGGCCAAATATCTATATGTAAAATATTAGCTATAAAATAAACAGGTCAAATGATCAAAGGTTGCCAAAAATGTACTCAAACTAATCACTCGCTTTCGTACACCTAAAGGTGATAATATCAGCCCATTGCAGCAAAAAACATGGGTTGCAACTTATTAATAATGGGCCAAATAAGTAATATGTAAAATATTAGCTAAAAAATAAACAGGTCAAATGGTCAAAGGTTGCCAAAGATGTACTCAAACTTCTAATCCATTCATTTTAAAGGATCTCGATTATTATTTTTATTATATATGTCTTGCGATGATTAGTTATAGATTATTTATTCATTAAACTCAAAAATTGACAAAAAAGTGCTACAGGTACAAGGTCAACCCAACAGGACCTGTGCTCAATCGTTACCCATCTTGATCTGTTAACCAATGTGCTCTGTGCACATCACCATCTAACTAATTGGTAAATATATTTATACAAAAACATTACCTGAGCCGTCAAAGACTTTATCGCATCTTTTGCAGCTTTACATTTAGCAGATTCTTCAGCAGCCAATACCACAGCTTCCTGAGCTTTTTTTCTTGATTTATAAAGCTCTGATTCTTGAATGTCACATTGTTGTTTCAGGATGTCAACCTTTGCAAAGTTCAATTTTATATAACAGTTTTAGATCATACTCAAATAAACATAAAGCATAGTGCTTTCGTAAGAGTTTCCGATAGAGGCGGCAATTTCGATTCATTTACTCATCAATGAGCGACTAGGTTGATTTGGCTATTTTTACTCTAACAATTTAAACAGATAAAACCAACAAAATAGCTAAATAATACATAGTCATATGAGTCGAACGATCCAATGGGTCGAAGGTACACAAGGCTTCTTTTTTTTGGAATGCAAGGGCAAAAGCATAATTATAAACTATATTTTGTTATCGATATAATATAAATTTTGCAACCAAATTTGAAACACTATTAACAAAATACTTGGGCAAAAGGTGTGCAGGACCAAACCTAATCTTCTCAACCAACCCAAAAATTACAGACCCATTTTGCCACCTCTACACATACCTGCCCACGCAATTTAAGAACTTCTTGATTCAAAAGCTCGTTTGTTTTCTTCAAACTATCAACCCCTTTGGAAAAAGAAAGCCCTGATGTTGTAGGAACAGGTGTTGCTGAACGTGGAGGGCTTGATTTTCTTGAGAATGGTGACACAGACCTGGAGCTAACACCAGACTGTATAATAACCGGCTTAGGAGTCGTTCGGCGAAAGTCACCTACAGTATACAACACATCTTTAAGCTGTAACAAAGATGGGGTTTGAGATGATCGACCAAGAAAAGCATCGCCTTTCTTCCCTTGTTTAGAGGCTTTGCTGTCTAAAAGTTTTATTAACTCTTGATTGGAGACCCCTGACTTCACTAACTTTAGCTCACTTTTATCCAGCCTATCCTTGTTCTCACCCGATAAACGGGGTTTTACATTCCGTCTACTATTGATCCCGGTTTCAGCCATCTTACTCAACTTTGTGAAGCACGAATCACATACGCGGTACGGTTTTCCAGGATTAGGGGCCAGGGCAGCTCGAGGTGCTTTCTTTGAACTGCAGGAATGGCAATGCACAAGACCACAGTTATAACAATTGTGTCTCTTTCTAGTGAACCCGAAAGCTTGCCTACAAGATGAGCACTGAGATTGCTCAGCACCCGAGACCCATTTATGAACACATATTGCAGCCGTGTAGTTTGAACCACAACATATATACTTAACATGTCGATCTTTTAGAGATTCAACAAACGTTGGTGTTTTCCGATCTTCAACATCTCCATGACCTAACCTCCCGTTAGCTCCTTTTCCCCATGTATATACCTCGTTTGTTGATGTCAAAACTGCCACATGATATGCACCACAGGCAATTTCTTCAACCACCGAATTGACCAATTTACCCTCTACTAAACAAGGTACTTTTCCGTCACATTGAGGATTTCCAAGTTGACCATAAACTGTACTACCCATTGTATAAACATGTCCAGATGTGGTCAAAGCGACGGTCAAACTATGCCCACATGCAACTTTGCTAAAATTGTAATCGATGAGTGCGGGCACACATGTGGGTTTAAGTCGAGGCTCTTTGTCACCATGGCCGAGACGGTTTTTGTCACCGTCACCCCATGTGAACAGTTTTCCAGAAGAAACAGTTGAACTCAACTGTGTGACAATAACATCAACTACAGCAGCCATGTGCCATACTCCGCATGCAACCCCAACCGTCCTCAAACCCGAAAGAGACTCTACCTCTTTTGGATAGAAAACATTTTCCCTATCTCCATGGCCCAAAACACCAAAAGTCCCGTCACCAAAAGTAAAAAGCTGACCGGTTGACGTTATTAAAGCAGTATGCCATGGGCCGCAAGATACTGAAGAAACATGAAGTCCTTCAAGAAAACCAGAAATTCTTTTAGGTATCCAGTGACTAACATCTGTCCCATGACCAAGAAGCCCAACATTATGTGTGCCATCACCCCATGTATACATCTCGCCAGATGATGTAACCGCACAAGTGTGAAACTCACCACACGCAACAAAATCGACATTGGAAATCGCCAAGGATTCAACTAGACGAGGCTGAGTCACGTCTTTCCCAACACCATGGCCAAGCCGACCTCCCGATTCCTCGCCCCATGTGAAGAGCTCACCTTGCCTAGTTACTAAGGCAGCATGCCTTACTCCACATGCTATGCGGTTAACATCCAAAACTACATTGGATTCTAAGGGACGAGGCACAAGCACGTCAGCTCTAGTGCTCGAAAGATTCACATTTTTGTCTGGGCCAAATTTGACAACGTTTTCGCATATTACCTCACCCCATATATACACATCCCCTAAAGCATCACAGTCATCAGGACCCGACCCATGACTAGAAGTACTAGGTGCACTAGAAACACTAACCCTAAATGCATCTGAATTCGAACCTTTTAGCTGCATACTTGCTTGGTCCAAAACTGCATGCAACCTCTCAAAATTGGTGGAAGTCCCTGGAGGGTGATTGTTGGGAGAAGTGGTTGTGTTTGATCTAACAGAAATATCTGGCGAGCTAAAATCACGAGGAGCACTAATAGAACTATCGCTTGCGCTGTTAGATGCTAAATCTTTGTTATCCTGGTGACAATTGACCAAACACGAATGAACTTAAATACGAAAACATAATAAGCATGAACAAGCTTCACAGTTACAAGTAATGTAATAATTGTAACAAGTTTTTTGGTGGATAAGCATACATCAAGATAGAGGCCACCATCACTCCACCCATCAATTTTGGAACGCCCTCCTTGGAAAGATGAAATCAGTGCTTTGAGGCCTGCTATCCAGACGTCAGCCTCAACTTTGTCCTTGCAAATCTATAGATAACAGAAACAGTTCAGAAAAGGGAGGAAGGGGGACATAATTCATCCATAGAAAGAGGCGGCAATTTCAACTTGCGTATGAAGGGGTTGATGCGGATTATGTATTATATTTAAGGGCCAACAAGAAACCACAAAAAATTACTTAACAGGATAGGGGTCACAAATCTACCAAAGTTTCTTTTCTAAAAGCTAAAGCATTTACCCCTTCCGCATTTTTAGATTTAACACTACCAATCACATTATGCCACATCATAGTTTATATCCTCATTACCAAAAAACCCTCCTACCACTGGCAAACCGTAGGATACGCCCATAAGCCACCGCTTGGAGCAAACTAAAGGCTAGTTATATATTTCAGCTTTTTGGAGAAAAAGTTTTCAAGTCAAGTCAATCCGACCTGACTTGATCCATATCAAAACTTACCCCTTTTGCCATATCTATCAGCATGTTACAACTTGTAACTTACAAGGATATCAAGTTTACCACTTACCAAATCAAGAGATCGTTTGCCATTGTTGTATATGAGAGAAAATGAAAGATAGTCCTTATCGGGACGCAGATAACGTTGAAAGACAGCCTGGTAGCAAATTATTAAAAGAAGCATTAGTTGAAAGATACCATTGCTCATAAACAAAACAGTGGTGATATGATATAAATGAAAAGGCATCATGATACATAATTGCATCTTATAAGATGTGGAAGTCTCACAGTTCTTTGTCCAGGAATAATTCTAGTGACCGATGCTAATTGCAAGCTCCTTTCACCACTGCTAGAGATCCAAATTAAAGACGATTCATCCTAAGGGTTCAAATTTAAAGCATTAGTAGTTATCAAGTAGAAACAAGGATAAGAACATCATGAAATCTCAAATCCCGAGCCTAATAAGTTGCATCTTTAGAAACAGAAAATTCATATGCCTAAGCACTACCATCACTTAAAGAAGACTTATCTACCAATGAGTTAAAGGCTAGGAGCTATACAAAATAAGAGCATTTATTAATTGTTGTCACCTAAAATGGGACGTCGAGTCATATTATTAGAATTAAACAATTTAATGATTTATAATAAACAATAAAAGATATATGACATCCATTATACAAATAATCCTTGCATGATATCGATGATACCTAGACGTATCTTACTAATCACCTACAAAAACACTGAAATGATTAATATTAGTGGTTAACACTTGACCACAATATCCAATGTACAATTCTAAAAACAAGTGTCTTTCTATTCTCAACTGCCTGTGTCAGCAGTTTCTGGTTTTATTTACTTATTGAAATCTTGTGAATACCTTTGGGATACTTCCTAATACAACTGATCTTCTAGTAGATGATTCTAACTTTTACCATGTATCGATAATAAAAGCCCTAACTCAAGTTTTAAATGACATGACAAAAACTTCATGTCAAAATTTCTTTATTCGTTTACTAGAAGTGGGAACTTTAGTTGGTGTTTTGTAACAGTAGTGGGTTGAAATATATGTTGCTTTTTAGGTAACCGTTTGCTTGTTTCATGTTTATAGTAAAAGAAGGTCATACATTGAGATGAAGAGAATAAACTGAAAGCTCACATGGGAAAGTCTAAATGGACAAAACTTGGGCTTCCCCTTGCGACCGTATTTAAGTAACTGAGCACCCTTCTTCAGAGCTGTTAATGCCTGCATAAGGTAAGGGGAACAAATAACATTGAAGAACTTGCTAATTGAGAAACAAAGTGAAGACAGGAGGAAAATAAAACATGGATCAATCTACAACTAATGGATTCTCCAATTAAGGATATAAAAGTGACAAACTTCCCACATGATTCATATAGATCCAGTGTACCACACATAAAACAGCTGTTTGGTATATGCTTCAAAACTAGCACGTTGTTCATGCTTTTGCATAGCTCCTATCAGATGTAGGATAGTAATTAAAGGGGCTCACTACGAAAAAGGCACGATGCATGCATCAAACATGGAAATGTGCCAATGCCAAGAGCCTGGAAGCAAAGGCAAGGCTACTTTTCGAAAGACCCAATTCTGTATTTCCTAACAGGCTAAACTAGTAAAGCAAGATATGAAAGTCACTCACTTATAAGCTATTTTTTGAGGTTTTATTTGTGATTGGTAAAATGTCAAAGATTACGCCTTTTTACTCCTCACTAAATAAAATGTATATTTATATATATATATACAGCTTCATTTCCAAGAACTTCACCATTAATCCACGTAATCGTTTCCATATACTCCATGGGTCAATTCCAATTAGGCAAGATTTCTTGCACCATAAGTATCATTGTCATTATATTATACAGTTCATACATCTACCACAAACTTATCCGGGCACTTCATACAATCACGTCTCAATCTTACACAAATTCCGTTTTTCCATAACTCAAATCAGCTAATTACCTTTTCAGCTATCCGCATCAAAAAAATAGGCATTGTTTGGATATCGTTACCATATAATGAAACCTAATAGCCAAAATTACACCAAGTATAATATCTTACCATTTCAAGCTTTAAAAAACAATGAAATGTTACTACTTCCCAAATGATTTTCATATTAATGAAACAATATAATGGCTTTCAGTCAACTTAACTTCCTTACCCTTTTTCTAAATATATAAATTTCATTAACAAGCCCTAGATTTTTTCTAACTACGAAGATAAATTCCCGGCTATCTGGGGTTACCCAATGGCGAAAGGCATCCCAGACGCCCTCGAGCGACAGACAACGTTGGCTAACCAAAGCCACTAGTTCCGGGGAAAACCGTCAACCAAAAGTCCACTACGGTAAAAACCCCTATGGTCTTAATTCATATCATAATTTTCCGCATGCCAATTGAGCTAAAGCTCATTGGCTCTTCAATTAATATACTACATATTTCTTTCCATTTTAAAACACAAATAAAAGTATTGACTAAACATATATATATATATATATACAATTATACAGAGATATGGATGGATAGATAGATAGATAGATAGATAAATAGATATACCTGGTGAATGTGAGGATCGTAGCTAACAGGAAGAAGATCTGCCATTCCATGTGAAAAACACACGACAGCACGGCCACCAGACGCCGCCGCAGTTATCTCCTCCGGCGTTCATTATAATTATAACTTAAGCTCACATAACAATACTCTTTCTTATTATTATATATCATCCAACGTTTGTATTTACTTGCACTACAATTACAATTTTTTATAATACTTGTTCCAAAATTGTTAGATAAATTAAGTGGATATATTTATTTAATTTAGAGAAAAGATTAATTAGTTAGAATTGGAATGAAGAAGAAATGGTGGTGGTGGAGTCCTGTTTGTTTAGGTGGAAGGGGAAGGAAGGAGAGTCAAAGATGGACAAAAAGTAGTAACAAATAGTTTCTTTTTTCTGTCAAGTTAAATTAAATTCTATTCTTTATTATTTTATATATTTTGAGGGAGACAACTTCTATTTCCGATGCTTGTTTACTTTTTCTTTTCTCAATTTTAATTAGCTTATTTCCTATTTTCTCCTTTCTCAACCTTTAAAATATTTAAATTAACCTTTTATTTTATTCATTAAATTAAATGCTTTTATCTAATATACATATAATACACTTGTTTTTCTAAAGGTGAATTTCGCTGCAAACTTTGTGTCGCGCTTCGTTATCTTAACTGAGGTCTAGTGTACATTATCTTAACTGGGTCCGCGCTAGAGAGCTCCTTCGAAGTATAAATGTTTATTTTAAATATCCGATGGGGAGAAAACCCCCTACTAATCCACCCAAAGGTACGACGATTAATAGGGGTAAACCATGCACCCTTAGATTTGAATAAGAGACTTGAACCTGAGCATACTCAAGTCAAGCCCTGATAAAAGGACTTAATTCATATGTTCTCCCC
>JANDBE010000051.1:300550-314172 GCA_024320915.1 Erigeron philadelphicus
CATAATTTCAACATATTCAAGATCTTTCGTACATATATTTCAAAAATCAGAATTTATTTTAAACCTTCATATCATAAATAATATATAGCATATACGAACAAAATAATTTTGAGGCCTTAAAAGACATATCAAAATCACTTTAACAGCAGAATAACGCAGAAGGAACAAACGGAATTCAAATGATAGTTTCGATATATATATCAACATACCAGTTTAAAACAAAAATATGTACTATTATATAACGAACATAATTTAAAATAAGAATCCATACTTTAATATATAAACGAACATAGTTAAAAAAAAGTCCACATTATTATATATTATATAAACAAAGTTTAAAATCAGAATACATACCTCAATAAATGTCTAAACCATTAAAGTCGTACGATCCACCAATTCATCAAACAAAATCTAAATTAACGATGTATCTAACTAACTTTAGTAATCGATTACACCCATCTTACCATTCTAGATTTTCTTCATAAAATTTCCAAACCAAATACTAATGCTTCCCGTATATTGTTATTGACGTATAATTGTTACCTACTACTAGCCGAATCTTACAATTCTTAAACCATACGTTATTGTATCTATATTATATATCATTATCTTAATTATGCACATTTAAGTCTCTAGTGTCAAAAGCTTACATAATAAACTAGATAAATATCTAGCCCATGAAGTCATGCATGCATCGTCCTTCTTTTTTTAAAAAAACTGACGAGCACACAAGTTTATAAAATTTCGGTTTCGTAAACATTGAGATCGATTTTGAGTTAATCCGTTACTTATTATTACCATAAAAATCTTGTCTATATGATCACAACGACACAACCAAAATATTATACTAATGGACGTACGTATGATTGACAAATTAACACGGTTAGATATATATACCTCAATGGATTCATAACGAAACATGAAACAAACTTTAGAGATCTCGCATGAATTAGGAATTTCCGACTGTTATCTTGGATTGCCAATTGAGCTCTTGCTAATACACCTCCCTTCTCACGACATAATAGCTTTCCCCTTGCTCGTTTATTTTTATTATTGTATCTAGTTACATTCTACTCCGATTCGTTTTTGTTTATTTGGGTGGTGAAACCAACGGAGATTACCAAAGTGATATTTAAAGTGAAATTAGCCTATAAACTAGTGATACCGGCGCATTATGTAGAATTTATATCCCAACTAATTAGAGTCAAGATAAAAGTTTAACTCTATTAAATCTTTATCTCATAATCATAGTCAAATGAATCATTTATCCATTTAGCATAACAACTTTCAATAAATTATTCTGTTATTCTTTGGCTACAACAAAATTTATGGATATTTAATTTTTAAATAATTGGGTATACTCAAACTTAACCAAAAAAAACATAACACCTTTTATTTATTTATTTATTTATTTATTATTATTATTAATGTTATATATTTAACAAAAATCTGGGGTATTATAGTAATACCCCAACTGTCTGTACAAATTTTACAAACCACTCACAAAGTAACATTAATGATCATATACTCTAACTAGTAACCCTAATTAGGCCAAATGAAGTTGAGAAAGAATTTGAACTTCACCCTACTGAATATTATTAGTTAGGATTTTTCTTTTTTAAAAAATGTTAATCATTTGTCCGCAACAATAAATCTAATTTACGTTGTCTTAATCAAGTCTGCACTGGAGAGTCCCCTTTCCCTCAATACCTAGTAGAAGGGAGAACTCTCAACTAAACCAGCCGATGAGCTAAGATTGAAGACAATCTCCAACAAATTTATTCTTGTTACACTCGTCCCATCCAATCAAACGAGTCGTAGAAATATCACAACATGACAGACGAATAATACAAAAAAAAGAAGATTTTAGAACCGTGCGAGCCACAAGCTTATATGTTAATTTACACATGAATTTATTAAATAACCTATATATATATTTAGGAGAATGAGAATATGTGGTTGTCATGTATTTAAACTTGAATATATAACTCCTCACGTGTTAACTTTTTTTAATCCATAAAAAACATAAGAGATCAATTATTTATTCATTATGTTAAAAAAATTAGTATTGAGGATCTAAATCTAAACTTAGTAACTACATATTTGGTTTTTCTCGTATATTTAACCTATCGTTAATTAGAACCTCTCTTACAACACAAAACTGCCGTTTGGGTTTTAGAACTGGGCCGAATGGTGGGCCAAAATTCATAAAAACACACTAATCATATACACTAATATATAGTAGATGTTAGACTTTGTCACGACATTATCCATTTGATTTGTTTTTGTGGACACAGATCATGATCTATATCCCCAAATTTTTTACCCCCACAAATAGTAAAATATTCCAAAACACACACATACATTTTGCTCCAGCATACAAATCTCCGGGTAGCAGCCGGAATAAGTAGGGACGGTGGTGATAAACTTTAATTTGGTATAAAGCCGTTGGAGTTGGTGGGGCAAAACCCATTTCATTTTCCGATAAGACTAATTAAATTATTATTCATTATTTATTAATTATTAATATTTGTAGAGACGACTAGCCGTTGGGCCTCCCCCTCAACGTAAACATAAAGACTCAAACAAACAGCATCTTTCTTGATGCTCTTCACTGCCATCTCTCTCTCTCTTTTAAATATCGTTTTTTTCTTTTTCAATTTACCCATTCATTCACAATTCTCTCTCTCTATTATTCTTACACATCTAAAAAAGAGACGATCATTTCATATATTTTTTAATCTCATTATATATATATATATATATATATATTTTTTAGAGTTTGTTTGTATCACAATGAGAGATTATTATTCGTATCACAATTCACTAATTGTCTACTCTTTACTGTTGCTGATTAGTATTCGTGTTGTTTCAGGCATCGTCACTCTTGAAGAATATTCAGCTCTGCAATCCATCAGACAAGATTTCAGAGGTAGCAGTGCCTTGATGATCAGAAATAGTTGGATCGATAGAAATCGAGTTTGCTCGGGTGGCTGGGTTGGAATCAAGTGCAGTGCTGATGATCAAAATGTGGTCTCCATTCAGCTTCCATGGAAAGGGTTAGGTGGCATTATCTCATCAAATATCGGAAATCTTCACTCCCTTAGAAGAATCAGCCTCCATAACAACCTCTTATCGGGTCCTATCCCTGAATCCTTGTGGCTCTTGCCTAACCTCAGAGGTGTTTATCTATTCAACAATCGCCTTTCGGGTTCTATTCCCCCTTCTCTAATTATTCGGTCCCCTGCTTTATTGAATCTTGACGTAAGCAACAATTACCTCAATGGGACCATCCCCTTGCACTTTGTTTCCAATTCCACCAACATTTATCGATTTAATCTTAGTTACAATTCTTTTTCCGGTTCCATACCCCCGTCGCTTTTTACAACTTCCCTGGCGCTCCTGGCTTTACAACATAACAATCTCTCTGGTTTGATTCCCGCCTCTCCTTCTCCGCGACTCGTTTCTTTAACCCTTGATCATAATTTCCTCACAGGCTCCATTCCCCTCTCGTTAATTACTTCTAATAATCTCTCCCTTCTGATATTGGATAACAACCATTTGAATGGCCCGATTCCTCCTGCACTTGGGAATCTCTCTTCTCTCACCCAACTCGGTTTGTCTCACAATAATTTCAGTGGTCACATTCCGGATTCCCTTGTTCATTTGAAGAATCTTGGTTCTTTGAATGTTTCATACAACTCCCTTTCTGGGAGCGTTCCTGATACGCTTCTAAACAAGTTTAACTCGTCTTCTTTTGTGGGCAATATTGAGTTATGTGGGTACAGCATCTCAACACCATGCCCTTCTCCATCCAATACCGCCATTTCACCTTCTCCGCAAATTTCTTCAAACAAAAAACATGAATCCCGAAAACTTAGTACAAAAGACATTATTCTTATAGCGGCCGGGGCCCTCCTGCTAGTTTTGCTTCTTCTATGCTGTTTGCTTTTATGCTGTTTAATTAGAAAGAGAGCAGCAAGGACCAAATCTAAGAAGGTCAAAACCGACATTTCCATGCCTGTACCAGTACCACCGGGTGGTGAAGCTGTCGAATCAGGAGAAACCGGGGGGAAGTTGGTCCATTTTTCTGGTAATTTTGTCTTTACTGCCGATGATTTATTATGTGCAACTGCTGAAATAATGGGAAAGAGTACCTATGGCACATCCTATAAGGCGACATTAGAAGATGGCAACATGGTTGCAGTGAAGAGACTAAGAGAAAAAGTCACCAAAGCACAAAAAGAATTTGAAACTGAAGTTTCTGAACTGGGAAAGATTCGGCATGCAAATATCTTGGCCCTTCGAGCATATTATTTGGGCCCAAAAGGAGAGAAGCTTCTTGTGTTCGATTACATGCCTTATGGAAGTCTTGCTTCTTTCCTTCATGGTATGTATGTTGTTGCTCTATTAATAATCGTCAGATGTGGGTAAATTTTAAACGGGTCAAAAAGATTTGGGTCGACACAAGTACGGAGTTTCAAATTTTATACTCATGGATAACTTGTGAAACTCTTTTTACTTTAATTTTGAATACCATACTTTCATGTACCCTTGATAAAAGTTGTAAATTTATCATACTTTTTTTTTCCCCTTTTGCAGCTCGTGGCCCCGAAAGCGTGATAAACTGGTCAACAAGATTGAACATAATTGTGGGTATAACCAAAGGACTGGTTTTCCTTCATAGCCAAGAGAACATAGTCCACGGGAACCTCACTTCAAGCAATGTGTTACTAGACGAGCAGAAGAACCCTGCCATTGCAGACGTGGGTCTATCCAGGCTTATGACAAATGCAGCCAACACCAATGTCGTTGCAACTGCAGGTACATTAGGATACCGAGCTCCAGAGCTTTCAAAACTCAAAAACGCAAACACAAAAACGGATATCTACAGTCTCGGTGTCATAATGTTGGAGCTTTTGACGGGTAAGTCTCCTAGTGAGGCGACAGATGGTCTAGATTTGCCACAGTGGGTGGCGTCTATTGTGAAGGAAGAGTGGACAAATGAAGTATTTGATTTGGAATTAATAGGTGATCCGGCGAATGTAGATGGTAATGAGCTCCTTAATACTCTTAAACTGGCTATGCATTGTGTGGATCCGTTGGCTGAGGAACGCCCAGAAGCTCGGCAAGTTCATGAAAAGCTTGAAGAGATCAAACCAGAGTTATGTCAGACGTCCCATGCTGCTGATGTGGCTGAAGCTACAGAGGCTGATTTGTTATGAAAAATAAACATCATTCTTTTGTAAGATATATACATATATATTGTTGATTGATTGTAAAAACTAAAGTGCGTTGAATGTGTATTGAATTTGTTGATTCTTTTTAACATAACGAATAAACTTCCCTATGTTCAAACCTAACGATTAAACCGGGATTACAACTTTTGATCATCACACATGAGAGTTTTTGCTGTACACTTGGAGCAGATGTTTTAAGCATTTATATATGTATGTCTGAGCAACTTTATCCTAGAATTAATACCCATATGATGCACAAATTGAGTATACGTATTGTTGGATTTTTATTAAAGAAAGTAGTATTTGAACATCTCTCATCACATACGTTTAATATCTCTAATGGCAGCCCAACAGTGAAAGAATGACCTAACTTGAACAGGATCTGTTCTATAGGCTCGTACCTCTGTATCCTTGATTCATATCAAGACAACTCATGTCAACCACGACCATGTTGCTAGAGTGAGCTTGCATGGTCTTGTACCGTGGCTCTGTAGAGGATTTGTTGCCAGCCCCACCAAATGGGTCTTGGCATGGCTTCATGGTTGTCTGACAGACAAGATTATACCCTTTTTTCCTTTTTACAACCCAATTTGTACTCTTCAGTCGACTGATGATGATCCTCGTATGGTGTGGAAGAAGATTCTGGAGTGAAGCAAAAGGGTACTATAGTGTAATCTTGAGACCTATCACCATATATATTGCTTTTCTGAACTTGTGTTTATAACACATGTCTGCTTTATAAAGATGGCCCATATGATAATGTAAACCTTACATGATGACCCATATGATAATGTTCAAGGATCTGTGGTGGACGTGTTTATTGAATTATTTCTTTGTATATATACCTGTTTCTTGACAAGTTGACGGTCATTTTCACCATGTCTGCACCGGTGTTGACCATGTTAAAAACTATTTAGCCTTCTGTGTTTGCCACACCATACACAAGAATTCATGAAACAATGGGGGTATTTATGTTTATTGACATTCTAAAGTTATGTATACAAGAGTATAATTGTAAGTTCATAATCACATAATGGTATACAACAAATGGAGTTGTGCATCAATTCATAATCAAACAAAATTATATGGAAACCAAACCATGGTTGAGAGAAAATTAACAATACAAAAGGGTCACCGAATGTAGGAGGTTTATTTGGTCCTCTTTTTGGCTTCACTATACAGAATCACCCCAAACACCGTGAGCAAGTAACCTAGCATCCCCGTTACTGACACTGGATTCTTAAAAATCAATATTGAGATCACAACAGCTACGGCTCCTTTTGCATTCCCGAGGACCTGGCATGTACAACAATAATTAAAAGATTAAACTCATACAAATATACCTCAATATACATCAACTCATATGTCTCCATAATTGCCACCAAATGAAGCAAAAGCAAAATGGATATAAGTGATAGTAGGAGTCCATTTTGATTTCAATAAACTAGGACGGAAACCACTGCATGACAAACTTAGCTATCCTTGCTGTTAAAAGATTTTTTGGCATCCATATGGCCTGGATGTGACAATTTCAACCATTTATGTATATTCAGGACAACCATCAGTCATACTTTTCCTTTAACGGGGCAACTGATTAAACTAAAAGAGATTTTAGCTAAAATAAAAACAGGTTGAATACGTCGAATGTGTCAAAAGCCATCCAAAATGTATTCACAAGCCTATAACTAATACGATAACAAGTTCTAGAGAGAGAATTTGGGTTATTATTTTCATTGATCTCAAGTTTATATGAATTACAACGTGGGTACCTATACAACTACAAACTAGACTAAGAATACAACATAATTAGCATCACTAATACATATAAACATATCTGCGCAACAGGATATCTTTACTATGTATTTATATTCTAGAGTTGCCTTTATCAATAATAGCTTGTTAACCAAGCTATAGGATTAGTATTAATATATCATTAGGGTTGAAATTTGGATTATGGATGAATTAAAATGAGGTCTTAAGACTTCTAGGAGATCCTTGCTTCTCAAGAACCTTCTTATTGTTTTCTCTGTTTACCGTGTTTATCAATAAGAATCCACTTTAGTTTGTTCAGTTGGTATTAGAACCAACCCTACCTTTCAAGGTTCCAACACTCGGAGTGGTGTCTTGTGGTCTATAAGTCTAGGTATCCCCTCCTCCATTGAGCTAGTTATATAGGGTGAGTTCTACACCTAGCTTATGGGCTTATGGCTTGATGATGCAAACCTATTATGGAATGGGTTTGTATCAACTGGTATCATAGCCGATTGGTTTCTAATGAAGGTACCATGTGTGCTAGCTTTGTTTATGTGATTATGTCCCTCTTTTAAGTAATCTTCACAACTATTAGCAACTGCTCTGTCGATATATAAATATATTTCAGATATGAGTGAAGATATCATATGCTCAAATTGATGTTACAATACTTGATATTAATCGGAATAATTGTGAAATGTAATCATTTACTGGATGACTTATTGATAAATAAAATTCCATGTTATGTATTTTAATTACTCTTAAATATGCTTCAAATTTTGTTTCTACTGAAAATAATTAAATAAGGCGATAATAAAACTGATAATAATCTTACAAAACAATTAGCCTAGTGAAGTAACACATCCACAAGGATTTTGGAATACTTTTTAAAGTCAAGCACTAAACTCTATCATGGCAAAGTTACATAATGATCATTATGGAATTAATTATATATTCAAGTTTAACTTATTATAACAAATTCTAGGGTATTCACGGACTGTTGCAAAATCAAGTCAAATTATCAGAGCTGTCAGTCTCCATCCGTTTAACTGATCTTTGTGCTCTGATAGCAGCTTCATTAAGGGGCACTATTTTCCTTTAGTGTACTTCACAGTTGACCTATGTAATGCTCATTACTTTGATCAATCATCAATGTGCTGTTATTGCTAGCCAACTAAAATATCTAAGTCTATTCATGGTTTGAAATTACATTTGTATTCGCATTTTGAAAGTTATTTTCCATCAGAAGCAAATCATGAACTGTAATTAACATGTCTCGGAAGATATTCTTTGGACGTTCTATGCTCTACGGCGGTCTAGGATGTCGCTAATTTTCAATGAAATGGGCCAAGATGAAAATAAGGTAATATGTGGGTGGCAACTATCAGTGGCTTAAAGATGAAGATCAGCTATCAGTAGGTTGTTATAGGCTTACAGCTTGAGAGGAGTTGCTTAGAACTTAATGCAGCTGTTTAGAGTAAGAATGGTTATATTGCAGTTATTTGTATGACAACCGAAACAAAACTAAACACTATACATGATGCATATGTACTACAACTCTGCAATTAGAGAAGCATATAGTACAGCTAACATGTACAAATAACACATCTTAGCATTATATATGAACATCGAAACTAGATAAATTTAAAACGTAAGGCAATACCTGGAGAGTTAGAGCACTTGTGTGCTTGGTAACCAAGAAATTCGTCAGGTTGACTAGATATGCTAAAGCAGAATTGAAGAGTAGATACCAAATAATGTTGACGTCTTTTCTGGCAAGAGCTATAGTTATCCCAACCACATTATCTTCCATTAATAATGTTGCAGGAAGCAAGATCACAACAGCTACTGGTGCCATGTACAGCAAAAGATTCATAGAATTCAGCTTTTCCCTGTTATAGATATAAATTAACCCACTGTGTTGTCAACCAAATGTACAGCAAAAGATTTATGGAATTCAGTTTTTCTTTGTAATTAATGTAAATTAACGCACTACGTTGTCCACCAAATGTTGGTAGATTGAAAGCCAACATATGATCTTATGAAAAAAATCAGAATTTGCTAATCAGCTCTAGTAATACAGGCTCTAGGACATAGTGAATGAATTTGTGTAAATCAGATTACTAGATGTTTAAATATTTGACAGCATATGATTGTTTAAGTACTCGTCTATGAAACAAAAAACAGAAAAGGACATTTCTGAGAGGTATACTGTGAAACTAATTAGATAATCAGAAGCATAATATGTTTATCCAAACACTAAAAACCATTATTGTGACTTCACATCACACTAACTGAAGACGTCACAATAATCAGACAATCTGGTCCTAAATAGCAATTCTAGATACCCTTGAGAAGAAGGCAATAGAGTGAGATTACCCTTCTGAGGATAGCAAAATCCCCTGAAGCACTGACTTTAATGCTCTTGCAGCTGTAGCACCGAGGCACATAATAAAACCAAATAAATGAAAACTTGGTTCACCCTGCAGCAAAAGAATACATGCCATTTTAGTATGCATGTGGCCACACAAAAAAAGTTCACAAAAAGAAGAATAGCCTGAGAAAAATACTCACAAAAGCACGATCTTAAAGATTAAAAGAAGCATATTTTAGTGTTTTACGATAATCATTTATTATGTCATAAAGAGATTAAGTCCCCTTGCAACAAATATATATATAATATGAATATTAACTTATAGTTGGCAATTTACAGCAACCGTCCAATGATGTGTGTGCAATTAATATTGAATTCCAAAAACCTCTTGTAGCATAATTCAAACTAGCGGTTTAGCTGATCATGCTTAGGAATTAAATTTATTCTTGATTAAAAGCACAACTAACCTCTAAAATGGGATTCCAATTTGACAAATGATCGATAAATTTTGAATTTAAGGAGTCATTTATAATATACCAAAACTAAAGATTGGTTGAAATCTGATAATGCGGCTTTACACAGCACAAATGTGAATGGATCACTTGATCACAAGAAGGTTACGATGCCTCGTGAATCAAATGGCTAAGTTTTAGAAGGATATATCATTTTCATCATCTACTTCATTCGTTTTGCCATGAGTCTCATTCTTGGGAGAATCATTAGGCTAAAGTTTTAGAAGGATATTTTGTTTGCAGCGGTCGTGAGAAAAAAGCGTAGTTAATGTTCCCCCCTAAAAAAACCCGTATACCTAGAATGGGACTTTCTAGATGTGCATTCTGAAAATCATTAATATTTCATCGGAATCATGTTCTAGCATTGTTCAAACCAATGTCTATCTACTTACAGCTATTCAACTCTTAAGGGTGAAACAATCATACATTTTGAAGTACATATACTAGCTGCAACGAAACACTATCAAACGATACAATAAACAGAATCCTCACTAATATACCATCATTATCAAAAGGGATTAACTACTTACTTGATCTCAATTAGTCCAATTACCATCTCTTAAAACAATGCAGAAACATTTAAGCACAAAATAACAAAATGAAAGTAAAAAGTTTATTTACCCCACTAGCAATGACAACGCCGGTAACAACAGGAACAAGAGTAACATAGACCAACCAAGCCTCTTTTCTCATAGTCATAAGATACGCAAAGACTGCAGTAAAAAAAGGGGTAGTGGCACCAATAGCCTGCGTAAACGAGACCGGCAGATACCTCAACGACACATTCCCACTAACAACAGAAGCACAAAACACCAAACTTAAAGCAGAGATCTTGAAAAACTGAACCCTAGACCTGACAGTTTGTAAAGGAACCATCTTGAACCAAACAATGGCAATGTAACTAAGTAAAGAACAGGCAGTCATATGACACATTGTAAGAAAGATGGGATACTTGAAACCATAATTGGATAACAGGTATTTGTTGAGTAACAAGACACCAATGTTGGATATGTACCATGATAATACTAACCCACTTGTAAACCACTGATTGGATGATCCTTTCATCAATCAAGATTGAAACTTTCTTATGAAAATTAAAAAAAAGTCAAAGATTGGAAAAGTGGGTTTACATGGGTTTGAGGAAAATGTGGGAGATCTGAAGAGTGGGGTTTTTTTTACTGTTCAGTAATTAGAATGAATGGATCTTGGATTTGGAGGAATGAATGAAAGAATGAATGTGATGGATTAAAAAGTCAAATTTTAGTTACGGAGAGAGAAAGAGGGGCGGAATGAAGAAGAAGGTTTGGAGGAGGTTGACGTGGTAACAACGGTAATAAAGAGGGAGGAGATATACAGGGAAGAAAAAAGATGCCCCTCCATTCCATTGCGTAAATCTGTAATCATATACAACATGGGATTGTGTGACATCCGACTAACATCCAATTATTTATATTATATATATTTTTTTAAGAAAATGAGTATAAACTATAATACTGTGTTATTAAGATTAATTTATAAAAGAAAAGAGAAGATTGAAAGATAAACTTGGATCCTTTCAAATGTGGGGAGAAATTTTTTTAAACAAAAACAACTAAATTACCCCCTTCAAATCATATCATCTCACTTCCTTTCCATCCTAAAAATAAACTCAAGAACACAACTAGTTTTATAATCCATTGTATTACTTTCTTTTCTTTCTTTAAAAAAACTCAAGAACATAGTGTACAAGTATAAACTTAACTTAAAAATTCAGATTCCACTAAACCTTTCTCTTTATTTTATCCTTAATTTGTATATATATATTTATCCCGCAATGCAGCGTCGATAACAAAAACGTTAGTAACGGTGACAATAGTGACAGTGGCAATGGCAATGGCAATGACAACAGTGACGGCTTGACAAGTGACAGTGTTGACGGTAGCGGTATGATTTTTAATATGAAAATAATTGATGTAGATGGTAGTATAGTTATTTTAATGTCTGAAGAATGTATATTAAAATTAATTTCATTAGAGATATTCTTGAAGATATTTTATATTACGAGTAGTTGATAAAATAAGGAGTAGTTTAGGTATCTTAAAGACTTAGAAAAGTTGAAAAGGTAAATGGTAGTTTGTATTATAAGCAAGTAAATTTAAGTTTGACTAACTAAATTTTTTTAAAGTAAATTTAAGTTTAACTAACTAAAATTTCAGGAAAAACTCAATGTTAAGAACACTCTTCTTTCCATTCTTTGAACCAAGTGCCCCATGTATCAATTCTTCTGATGATGATTGGGGACTAAGATCCAACTAATGTATAAACTATCTTTCTCATAAAATGTAGAAAGTATCAACATATTTTTTTGGCTATGTAACCTATAACTTTTCGAAAAATTTATATATTAGACGTGCAGTAATACAAAACCATGCTACTAGCATAGAAAGCATGAATGTATAAGCACACTGCAATAACATCGGCATGAAATGTGGAGTTATGGCACAACAAGATTTTCAGTTCTATGGACATGACATGAAGAAGGAGAGAACTTTATTAGGAACAACAAACTTTACTTGTCTTGTATAAATTTACCTGTTTATATCTTATAAAGATCAAACTTTGATATGCTATTTGCCTATAAAACTTAGACAATTTTATTACTATTTGGAAATGGGTTTTTAATTCAATAAGTGAACCTTCAAAACTTAAGTGAATTTAGTTCAGGGTTCATGACAAGTTTAGAAATGAGAACTCAATAATTAATAATTTAAGAGAAGTCCACAATTTCTTGAACCATGATGAGAAACTATAGCTTAAAAGAGATCAAAATCTTAGAAAAGTTATTCATGTACTTCTTTCATGTCACTTAACGGACAATTAATGAACAGATATGTGACATATGATAAACAGATAACCGAACATAAAAATTGTGTTCATATTAGTCCGTTTGTCATCAACATAATGTTACTAACTCTATTGATACGATAAACATGTACTATTATCATTCCATATCTTCAATCTTACTTGAACAATATCTCTCTCCATGTTCTAGATGCAAAAAGGTTCACAATTGTCAAAAGCAATTAGCTGACTATCGCTAAAGATGTATATATATACAGAGATGTTCACAATACATGTCAAAAAACCGATGTGGTATATATCTACAACTCTGTCAAAATTCACTTGCATAGCACCGATATCTCTACAAGCAACACAAACAAGAACCTATTCATATACCATAAGAATGGTATTAAAAAAATACCTCCCCTTCATGGTATTCCGAATTAAGGAAAGTGTGCTGCCATCAGTAATTGGCATCGCTATATCTGCAACATGAAAGATGAAACTATATCAATTACAAAACGGGGACAATGGAAGGATTGGGTCAAACAAGTAAGGTTGACCCAAAACACCTTTTGTTCGAAACTTGAGATCCTTTTATAAATACTTATTGCATCAAATATGATTACAAAATCATATCATTTCAATAACAATCTTGCTTTTCGAATATGATGCTTTAGGACGTATTATGCATCAAAAGAGTGCTTTGGGTGATTTTGGACCCGTTTTTCTTTTTCCTGTTTGAACCTTCAGGGATAGAGCATGAGTACATGACTTCAACAGACCCATTCGTAAGTAGTTGGATCGGATATAAATCTCTATGGTTGCGTATAAAGAATAACTCAAATCATCAATCAATACAGTGCAGATTGACAGTTTCTTGAGAACCGGACAACTGGTGGGTATCATTCTTGGCTTTATGCC
>JANDBE010000051.1:630172-644568 GCA_024320915.1 Erigeron philadelphicus
ATGTCAAACCTTGCCTTTAGGAGATCTTTTGTAGATTTTATCATTTTGTCATTACTTCCAGCAATGAGCATATCATCATTTTTTTCCCGTATTCAATAACGGGTCGGGTCGGGTTTTCATAAAACATTATATAATCAAAATTCTTTTGCAAAGCAAGTTCTTTCCACAAAGTACCTATTAACAATTAAGTGAAATCCTCATAAGATTATTTAGTTTTACGTTTTCATAACATTAACTCAACTTATATTCTGACCAATATATTAACTACGAAGAAATAAAATAAGTTTTTATTATTGTATTATTCATACTAACTGATTTACCTCAATTCTTAAAAGATACAATATACGATAAATCAATCAACATTTATTCTATTGTAAAGATATAAGATTATAAAAGAAATAAATGGTAAACCAATCAACCTTTCAAAAATAAAATCATAAATCAAATGAATATATGTAGTAAAAGATGATAAAATTGTGAAATATCGTACGGGTATATTTTTAACTTATATAACCAAGTTTAATTTTAAGAGTGTTTTTCTAGTAAACTAGTTTAAGTTTAAACCTCTTTTTAACTATGAAAGTCATTTAACTGTTTCCTCGTTTACAATGAAGAGTTGATTCAGTTGAAGTCATTTATAGAAAATACAAACAATTTTCCCCTAAAATTAAAGTAATTAAATTAAAAACACTGGGTCCATGGAAACAAAATGTTATACGGAATATTTGAAAATAGAGAATAAAAGAAACGAATATAATATTGTAAAAGCCTTACTGGACAGTGGACACCAATTATTAATAAGGGCATTTATGTAAAATACTTATTAAAGCATTTGGTCGTCTTCTCCAACAAAACAATTTCCACTTTCCACCATTAAAACACTAACTGTAAACTGTAAAATTACCTTAGTAACACTTCAAATACTTCAAAATGGTTATTTTACAATTTACCTAGGTCCAAACATTTGTATAACATATGTCCAAAGATAATTTTCCATATACTTGCTTGAAAAAATTTCAATGTAACCTAGGTCCATGGACCTAGGTAGGATACATATAGATCCGCCCTTGTATATTGGACAATCTTAGTATTTTTTTAAGGTGTTGATGTGAAGAAAATGTGTGGGCCAACAGAAGTTAATTGGTGTAGATAATGCAGTGCTCAAGGCCGCTTCAAGTTATACCAATATATGAAGATGAACTAGAAGGTAGGCAAAAGCGGCAAATCGGTTAATCAATTCAAGTGGAGAATGAGCAACAACAAGTACAGTGTTACCTGCTTTATTTTGTGTTTCATAAACTTAGTCATGGCCGTATTGAGCAATATCTGTTTATTGCTTTCTACCTCAAACTAGTCTTATACTATAGTTCTGACAAACTTTAATAAAGTATTTAACTAGTCAACAGAAGATAGTAAGATTGAGTTGTGAAACATGTGAAAATATAGAACCATTTTTAGAGATATTAACACCAATAAAAAGTTAGCTTATAGTTTTGATTGATCAATTATCTTGCCTCTAGCTATAACTAATGTCATCACTGCCGCATAACGCGGTTACCATGCTCGTATATATATATATATATATATAGTTATAGTTACAGTTACTGAGTTACATACATACATAATCTTTTATTTCAGTTTTGAGAATATGTTTTTTGCAATAAATGTTAGATTTAGGTTATTTATTCCAGAGTATTAAATGGTCAATGGTAATGATTCATAGTTGTGTTGAATCTTTGATACTGTAAATAATTGTAAACATAAGACAAAAAAATGTTGATGGTGTATAACTTAAAAAAATATATCTGATGTTACAAATACGGAGTAACTCTTTGTAGTTAGCTGCATTGTTAATTTGAAGCTATGAAAGTTAAATAATTAGTTGTTTGAATCTTTGACAAGTTCTGATTATATAAAAAACTATGAAGTACTCACTAAAGTTGAAAAAAAGGATATTTTTAGTGTTTTACGTATATTAAAAGGTGTACACAACATTTTTTTGTCATACACATTACACAATTATAAGAGGCTGCCTTATACATAATCTTATCCCAGGAAGACTAGTCCTAATCAGCGTCACATCAGCAAAAAACCATCGAAAGACTAATCCCCCTAAAACCAACCTTATAAGCACTAGTCTTGGACCCACCTTTTATTTAATTATACACTCACAAATAAATAAAAATATATAAATATAACTTAAACAGTTTGTCCATGGGGGGATGAGTGGGGAAGGATGAGTCCAAGGACAAGTCTAACCCTGTGGTGTTCTATGGAGGACGAATGGAGGACAAGTGAGGGATGGAGGCATAAGGCAGCTTCTAAGTAGTTTAAGACGTACTGTATAACTGCGATAAGTATATAATTGTATGGAAATGTTGTGTTTTGTACATATCGCTCTCCATAAGAAATCGAGTGACTTTTTGCAATGGATGGTTTATCTGACACTCAAATGATCATATCGATAGAAGTAGAATATGTTTATCTCTTAGTTATAACACAGGAGCGATTGTGCTTCTTGTGTATGCATTTTTTGGATGTGCTTGGTTACGGCGTACAGTTATAGGGACCACTGCAACAACTTCAAAAAATTGGAGAACAAGGAAATATTTATATATGCGTTTATGTGTGCATCTTTTTCATCTTTTTGGTGTATGCATATGGATGTGTTCATGCCTGTAAGTTTATGTTGAGTGAGCTAAAAGATAGATGGCTATGGCCTGCAATACATATGGTTTACCAATTTTCTAGCATAACCTTTAAGTTGCATCAATATGATCAATTCAAGCCAAATTTGCAAACAGATATCTTATTTATGATTGGCAACATTTCTGTGTTTCATGATCACTGAAATATACCTTGTAATTTTGATGACGTAACTTAACATTTTTTTCATTGACAGAGGCAAATATGTTGTACTTGGAATCGCCAGGAGGAGTGGGATTCTCTTATAGTGTTGAAAAATCCTTTTATACATCAGCAAACGATGTCCTTACAGGTTCTTTATTTTTAATGAAGAGAATAATTCATTTTTTGATAAAAACATATATACGTTTCTAATTTTCAAAGGTTAGCTATAATCAGTTGATTCTGGGTTGGAATCCTAGTAGGGATTTTTCGTTTTTAATGAACAGAAATAACTTTATTTCTCATAAGAAGAAATTTATAAACTCATTATCATTGCCTTTTGTACATGATTCAAATTTGGTGATGGATGTACATGACTATTAACAAACTTTTTTTCAATTCAGCTGGAGACAATCTTGCTTTTCTTGAGAATTGGTTTGAGAAATATCCAGAATACAAGAATAGAGACTTTTACATCACGGGTGAAAGTTATGCAGGTAATATATGTAGAGACTGCAAAGAGATATTGGAATAAGATTGCCTTCATTTACGGTAATATATGTAGAGACTGCAAACGTCATCTGACTGATTATTCAACTCACCAACTTGGCCATCTGTAGTGTAATCGATTCTTTTCCAATCATCAAAGCTTTTATAATATCTAGGATCTAGGCTTTCATTGAGACATGAGGTGATCCCTACCATGCAGAAAGTATGCAGATTATATTATAACTCCCAATGACAATAAGCTAATTAGGAGGTGGCGAGATGGGTGGGTTAAGTAACCAGTGAAAATGGGTTCAGAATGAAACACGTCTTTGTTGATGGGACCGGTCTTTTGACCCAAAATGACTGTCTTTTCAATATTTTATCTATATATTTATATATACGTAGTCAATGCACTAGTTATGATTACATAGAACATTATTCTTGTAATAATACTTTGAGTCTTAAAATAGGATGATTTGGGAGGGTCCATATACGTAGGAAATGGGCTTTGGAGACTTTAATCAATATGGGTCGTTCTCGATATAGTTTAACTTTGTGAGTCGGTTCATTTTACCTTTTTGATAGTAAGCAAAATGGAAAAATGGGTCGAAATTGTCACTATTAATGCTATCCTTATATTGCATAATACAGGACACTATGTTCCTCAACTTGCGAATTTTATAGTTCACTCAAAGCCAAGATCAATTTCAAGGGAATAGCAGTGAGTAAACTCAGTTGCCTTATTTTCAGCAAAATGTTCAGTTCTTTTTCCTTACTGAGCTCGACAATTTTTGTGTAGATACTATTGGAATTCAATACGGATTTTAATTCAAGGGGAGAGTATCTTTGGTCTCATGGCTTCATATCGGATGCTACATATGACATGTTCAACAGAGTATGCAACTACTCGACTATAAGAAGACAGTCCCAATCCCGGTCTCTTACCCCTATTTGCTCTCGGGTTTCAAATCAAGCTTCAAAGGAGATTGGCAGATTTGTTAATGCTTATGACATCACACTAGACTTTGTTTGTCAAATGTTCTCACAGTCACAAGTTTTTGAGCAAAGTGTGAGTTAAACAACCCCCCATTTAATGTTTATAATAAAGAAGTTATAGTTAAACGGATAAAAGGATAAGGCTTTCTTGTTCAGGTTACTTTGGGAAGGCGAGTCCTTGAGTTAGATGTAAGCGGCTTGATCAGGGTAACTCTGACTGTTCCAATTTTCAAACCTTTTCTATGGCCACCCCTAGATATTTACCTAGTGGAAAACCTTGGTGGCAATTCGACCCATTAAGTTATGAATGTGTCAATATGGGGTGTGTTTGAAGCTTGACTGGTCAAACGGGTAAAATTTAGCATCAAATGAAGTGTTTCAAATAGGTCAAAGGGGTCGAAAATTGCACAAAGAGGTCGAAATCGCACAAAAGGGACTTCTACATGAAACATGAAATTATTCTTTGGTTCAAGCTGGCCAGGGCCTATTTTTACCCATGACCACCTTCCAAAATCCCAACCTTTCCATTTTGCCACCTTTAACGTTATGGGTCGTAGTCCTTTTTGTGCTTAATGATTATTTTCAGTTGACAGCAAGACAGGGAGACAAAAATAGATGTTTTTGTGGAGGATGAAATGATTGCATATTTGAAACGAAAAGACGTTCAGGCTGCTCTTAATGCTCGGTTGTTGGGTGTGAACGAATGGTCCCCTTGTAGCGAGTAATATACAAACTCATGATTTCACTGGAGTCTATCACTCCAAAGATATATATCAATAACCATTTCTCGTTTCTTTGAACAACAGGGTTTTAAGCTATGAAATGGAGAATCTTGAGGTACCAATGACTCCCGTATTAGTCTCGCTTCGCAAGTCTGGCATTAGAGTTTTTGGTTTTAGGTAAGCTAAACCATCTTCGAAACTTTGTTTACTTCAAATGTTCATTTACGCTATATACTTTCATCTTTTTGGTTAACCCCAAGCGGTTGTGTGCAGTATATAGTTACTTATCCTAATTTGGATTAGAAAAGCTGGAAACTGGTGATGATTTCACTAGTAAAAACGATTTTAAGTCATAAGATATACACCACCATAACTGAAGGGACAGATTTGATCATTGTACTCATGAAAGAGCCGATTTAGGTTATGTTTTATTTTGACTGGGTCAAGTCAAAGAGTTTAGCTAAAACAAAAAATGGGCTGAATGGGTTCAAAATGTTTCGAGTGTGCTTTTAGCACATTACAGCCTCCAAATTCGGTTTATTTGAAGTTTAATAGTACTATTATATCAATGATACAAGTTTTTGTGATTATATTTAAATTATTGATAAAATAAGATTTGTGAAGCCCCATTACCCAGCCCACCTGACCCACCCATTTTGCCACCTCAACATAACCTTGTTGTATAACATCAAAAAGTTTGAACTCCCATTTTTAGTAATGTGTATGAGGACTTCTGGTAATATCAATCTCTTTTTTAATTTCTCTTAGTGGGGATCAAGATTCAGTTCTCCCATTGACGGGGACGCGTGTGGTGGTCAATGGTTTGGCTAAACAATTAGGATTGAATACAACCATAGCATACAGGGCTTGGTTCAGTGGAAACCAGGTAAGTTCACTATTAGCATCAAGCTACATTTTTTGGCAACATACTACACTATACGCTTTAATCAGATTATGCTTTATATCTACCTGGTCATATTGTTAATAATAAAAATTAGCTCAAAAGGAAACAAGCCAAAAGGGTTAAACAAGTTGAAAGTTACTAAAGTATTAATGGTTAAAAGTTAAAACCTTCAAATTTTATTCTTATCTAAAAGAAGGGTAGATTATTCGTGTATTACTATAATGAAAAAGGTAATTAGGGGAACCTTAGCCCCGGTATCACTATTGGATACCCATCGACCCATCCCGTATGAGTCATATGATGCCGGTAAAATGCATCCATCTTAATAGATCTGGGCACCCCGAAGGATCGAACCCTCGTATTTAAACTTCACATATGGGTCTAGGCTTCATTGCTTACCTTTTAGTTGTTTACCCCTTTTGTTTAGGTTGTCCCGAATGTGGAAACAAAGTAAGAGCTATAGAGATTGAAGTTAAATTGTAAAGCTTGAAGCATCTCTTATTTGCGGTATAATGACATTAGTGATAGGACCCTTAGTGACCCCCTTTGGACTAATGACTCTTGGTACATTTGAAGTGTTTTTAGTAAAGTTTTGTTATGTAAATTTCTGTAAATAGTAGCTTAGTGTCATGGCTTTTTGCAATTTAAAGGATTTGATGAATTTGGATGGTTGTAAATGACCCGTTTAGTTTTGTAAACTTGTTTTGTATCAACGGATAATATAAAGACTTTTGGAAATGTTGTGTCAGGTGATTTATGTCAAATTTAAGTTGTTAATCAGTTGTCGTAAGCTCGGTTTGAGAAAAAGGGTTGAAAGTTGTTCAAAGTGTCAAAAGTATGAAAGTGATGGGAGAAGGCCTTTGCAATCTGGACGGCTCTTGAGGACGACCTTATCAAAAACAAGAGATGTCCTCTTTCTTTAATTTTTCACAAATTTTAATTGAGTCTTCGTTTGAACTTACCATGACCGGAAACTCTTGCAATAGAGTTATATTAATATATTAAAAAGGTTCCAATTGTGATTTTTCAAATTTAATAATTTTGATTTTTGACAAAAAAAAAATGACCGTATTTTTTTTAAGTATAATTCAATTAAATTGTGTTTCTTTTCATGTTCATACATTTTGGTCTATATTAATTCTAGTCGTTTCAAGAATTGACGATCAAGGCCTCCTCGATCTCGATTTATGGTTTCGCGTCTGACCACCGATGCCCTTATAATGAACATTTTGACATAATTTTTATTAAAAGTTGAACTATTTCAGAAAAATGTATTTTCTTTATATTTTATTTTCTTTTTGTCATTTTTATATTGAATAACTGACAACAAAAGTTCAAACTAGTATAAGGACCGCATTGTAAATTGTTTTCATAAAAGGATATCACACGATGTAAATTTTACCGTCGTATTGTGCGGACTTAACCCTTTATATCGATGACTTTTATGTCAATTATCTACGTACACCACTCGATGCATCATCCGCCACCAACATTTGCCCACGTCACTACATCGTCGAATTGCGTGGATAATACAAAAGTAATTAGCTATCCAAAATTCAACCAGAAGATAAAGTACGGTAATACAAAAGTAATTGGCTATCCAAAATAAAGTACCTAACTAGTAACTACCTAAAATATCCCTTCGAATAATTGTTTACATCATAATAACGTTCTATAGCTGGAAGCGCACCAGGAAAAAGTTTTACTACTCCACCCACTTCATTGTAGAACGCTATGAAGAATTTTGGAAACTTCTTTCGGAAAGTGTTCTCCAAGGAAATCTTATCTTCACCGATATCATTACGTTCTGCTTGGGGTAACCTTGGAAGGTGATTAAGGATATTTCTGATGAACCACAAAAAGCATTGAACTTTTGCTCCGTCGTACTGTCTCCATTTTTTCATTTCTCTCATTAGTGTATCAGAAAAATATTGTGTTGTCGTCCATTCTTGATTCGGTCCGGGGGTTGGAAAAAGTTTTGAGTGTAAACTTTCAATCCGAGCTAGCAGGTACTGCTGTGCGGTGGTTAATACGCTTCCGGCCTTACATTCTAACTCATCGCTAACTAATCTCACAAGTTCAAGACGTTCTTGAGCACCCCAGAAGGTATAATGTATAAGAACCTCATCTATGTGCGGCCTGCAATTAGACGAGGAGGAGCGGTACATACATAGCGAACTTAACGTAATATTGACAAATAAAGAGTAAAGAGTTAATTTAGATGGTAGTATTGTTATACCTGAGAACAGCCCTAGGGCTTAAGAGTTTTTCTATGATTTCGTAAGCTTCGGCTGGGCAGGTAGGTTCTATCGAATGCAAATGCGTCAAGGGGTCCTCTTCGGTCAACTCATCATAGCTGAAGTAGCTATACCAACCAAGTAATACTTCTCCCAATGCATACATGTCCATTGATATAGCATTTTCGACCAACTGATCGTCGTTCGGGTCCAACTTCGTGCACTTACTGAATTCGGAGAGTTTTATTTCTGCCCGGTGGGATAACAAGATGTTTCTTGTGTTAAGATTTCCATGAGATCTTTCACTAAGCTGGTGTAAGTCTCTAATGGCAAGAATTAAATCCCTGCGAATTACCAAGAACACAAAGTTAAATTAATCTGACCCATATTCAATTAAACCGACCCAATCCGAATGGGTTCGGGTTATATGGTTTCGCTTATTCGGGTTTCGGGATCGTTATTTGGTTTACCAACCCCATATAAATTTAATCGGTTTGGGTTATTTCTTTTTATTTGGGTTAACCCAAATAACCCATAAAAAATTTTCTTTATTTTATCCGTGTAGTATTTATAGAAGTATTATAGTTGGCTAAATCTTTATGTTTTTATTTATACATTACCAAATATGATTCATGCTCGGTTATTTATGTATTGTAAATAATATAATAATAAAATTCAAACATACCATTTTGTCTTTTGTTAATATTATACAAAAATATTACTATACTACAAGTTCAATAGTTATACTATATACACCTTGTATTTAAATTTCATATAACAATAGCTTAATTAAATTTTACTTCAATAGTTTAGTTAAATAATATTTGCATTATATATTATCAAGATTATTTAAATAATTAGGTGTATTATATTATTTTGAAGAGTTTATAATTTATTTATTTTATATATATATATATATATGATTATTTATCGATTAATACAACCATCTTGTAACCCATTAAATCAAGAACTAGATAATCAAAGTTGTTGAAATACCTTTGAGTATAAAACAATTTGTTAATTTATACTTTTAGTATGATTTTCTATGTTTTTGAAATTAAAATTATATTGAAGTATAATTAATTAACTTTTTTTATTTTTAAGTTTAGTACGTTTTGAAGTCCACATAATTTTTTTATTTGGATTACCCAAAACCCGACCCATACAACCTAAACCCGAATATTCAAACCCAAATACCACGAATTTTATTTGGTTTGGGTTATGGGTAAACATATTATTCTTCAAAACCCGAATAACCGAACCAAATGACCCGAAATCCAAATAACCCAACCGATCAACACCCTTAAATACACGTACGTCTAATTAAAAGCTTACCTTAACACATTCAGCCATTCATAGTGCACGGCTCCATGTGGCTTATAAGTTACAGCCTCTTGGAGATATTCACGAAAATTCCACTTGCAAGGCTCACAGGCAAGAAAGCAGCGACCGTCTTGTATCTCGACTGCAATCAGCCTTGCGATATATTTATTACCGTCACTTGAGGTCCACGCGTTATAAGCATATATTTTTGAAAAATCATCGTGCCCTTGTTCTAGAATTTGTAGCGCAACTTCATTTTCTTTATCAATTACACCATGCACACGGCCCCCATATGTTGTGACTTTTGGATCACTTACTTCTATCCTGTTACTTTGTCTGATCCATTTCTGAATGAATGGTATGTTTTTGAGAGACTGGGATATCTTGAATACTTTACATATTTTAGTGAATATCTCCTCGTCTCGTGCATGATACACAAAACAGTCTACTCCCGATTGCTTGATAGATGCTTTATACGTTGAAAGTTTCAAATTCCATCTTTGTCGCATCCTAAATTCAAGGTCTGTTCTTTGGATTATTAAGTGTTGGAAATCCAAGGTTTTAACTGATGTCGTAGATTCAACATCTTCCTCGTAAAAGTCTCCAACCATATCGTGCGTAGTAATTAGCTTTTTCACATCCAGCTGAGGAAAAAAAAGATTAAAACTAGATCATGATTCCGGTCGATAACTAAATACATTACATATAGCAAAGAATTGAAAATAACTCCCAAAGTAAGATTATAGATTTATATACTTCAAATATATATATATATATATATATATATAGTGAGAGAGAGAGTTAAGTCATCACGAGAATTAAATAATTGTCGAGAACCATAAGAACCAAAAAATATGATGATAGTTTTGTAATTTTGTTACAATACAATTTAAGTTATAATTAAATAGCAAAATCCCATAAATTTCTCCTTAATCACCACTGTACACGTTAGATTGAAACCATAATCATCAGCATCTCAAACAAAACACAAAAAAAAATCTTTTAAAACATTAACTCTCGACCACATCAAATTAAAGTGTTCCAACGTAATCATCGTCAGCCATTACTTTGTTTCCTTAATTTCTACATCGCGAGCCATAACTTTGGACTTTAATTTTCATTTTAACTATTCATCGAATTCTTTAAGTGCTAGCTAATTAACTAATAGTAATGTTAGACGATTAACTTACGTATATTTTCTTCAAAAATAAGCTATACTTCGATAAATTTCTATGTAAATTCATATAGAAAAAAAAATATTAATTCATATGTGTACACTTTATATATATTAAAAACAATGTTATGAAAAAAGGAGAAGATAACATGTGCAAATTAGATGCACAATTATGTACGCTTTTACGCATGCGTACATTTCACATGTATACACATGCGCTAGTAAGATATGCACATGTGTACGCTTGTGAATGTTTCACATGTATACGCTTCATATATCGAAAATAATTTTTTTATTAAATTGATAAGTTTACGCGAGCACATTAGTTATGCACCTATAAACAACCCGAAAATGTTGTGAAGTTATCATGTGTGAACATGATGAAGTCGCACTAGTTTATTTTTTATATGTACAAGGATAGGATTATCAAATATATTAGTAGAAATCTTGATATTTTTCATATGTCCATTTATCTAATGTTCACATAGATCATATATAGTTGTTCATTTTTAGACACTATAGATCTTTGTTTAAATAACTTAATCTTTATATTAGTAGTTGAATATAATTGTTTCAATCTTTTTATAAACACATTACTTATCTAAAAAACAAATACATTTAAAATTCTGGAAATTTTAATTTCTTTTACAATAAAGAATTTTTTCAATATGAAGTGGCATGTTATAAAGGGTTGTAAAGGATCGTTCTCTTGTATTACTACATCTATTTTTTTCGAACATTCAGTCGGTACACAACATTACGGAAACCTCACCGTATAATGGTGAAGTGTTGCGCGTACCCTAGACAACGAGATGTTGACTATAGACCGTTACAAGTATTCGGAGTAAAAAACCCCAAGACTTGTCATCCTTAAGAATCGAACTCACGTCCTTGGGTAAAACATGAGAATGCCTCTAACAAGTTGGACTAGTCATCATTAACGTATTACTACATCTAATTTATAAATAACATGAAATTTCTACTAACAAAATTAATTAATAAATAAATAAATAAAGAATTTGAAATAATAAATATGGTCAAAACCACTATGGAAGAGCCTTTAAAAACAGAAACATAATCTTCAAATTCGTGAGTCTTAACCTCCGTTTTCTAAAAGTATATTCCAATTGTACCCTCCTTTGCATTTTCAATTTAAAAGTATTCAAAATAAATACATAAATGTCATCAAAATATTTTAGCCCTTGATTTAATTAATTCAATGAATAAAATTGGTTCTCGTAGTTTTTGACATTTTGTTAATTCTCATTTTATCTATTAATATATATATATAGTACTATTATAATAAATACATATTGTATGTTATTTTTAATACTTGTAAACCATAAAAAACAATAATGGAATAAATTTATTATAAACTATTATAATAGAATGATTAATAAAAAATTTCAAATTTAATATTAAACGTATAACTATATGTATATAACTTAAAAGAATATTTGTTTTAACAACAACGTGTTACATGCATAATAAATGGTTGAATTTTATTTACCAAAAGTAATTAATAATTTATGGGAAATGATTAATTTTTAATACATCCTCCTAAAAAATCTCCTAAAAATATAATCATGATACATGGTATAATCAAAGGATGAGGGTGAGAAAAAAAATTAATGAATAAGTCATGAAGTGATAACATTAACAGGGTATTTAAGAGGATGTTTTAGAAGGATTATCATTTTCCATAATTAATATATAATTATTACATGACATTTTTTATGTATCATAATGGACGATTCTATCGATTATAATAAAAAAACAAGTGAAAAGAGATTTTTCAGATTTAAAAAAAAAAAGGATTAAAATGCATTTTGCGCCCTACTCTTAACAAGTAGGCTTCCAGCTTACTCTAAGTCCCAAGCATTAAATCAAATAATGCTAAAAAAAACATATTCAAATAATAGGATAAAATGACATATAAACAAAAATCTTATTTGTCAAAATAACTAATAATGTTATTTATGCTCAAATTTATCTTCTCTTAATTATATATTCTAACAGTACGATATATGAATTATTTTTATTAATTAACTAAGCATAAAACTTATATACAAATAAATTACAAAATAAGTGACATTGACCATCCATCTAGAATTCCTATGAATATATTACAATTCTTTTTTTGAACGGCAATATATATTACAATTCAATTGTGTGTTTTACCAAAAGGATGACATCTCTTATTAAGAAAAAAGTTGTTATTAATAAAAACGTTAAAAGTTAATTACGAACAAAACTAAGAACAAAACTAAATGTAGTTTTTATTTTTAAATATATATCGTGTACAGAACCAACATTACCAATTTAGTGTTATAAATATAGTCAAAATTTATACTTATAAACACAAATTTTTCCTTCAAACTCATTATATGTAAAAATTCTCAAAAGTTTTAAAACTACTCACGATAAATTTTCTTTTTGTAGGTCCATAATTTTTATTTTTAATTATGAATTATGACATAAGCAAGTTGTATTTTGATGAAATCGAGCCTTATAATTAGTTAATTGCTTAATAATATAAACTTATTAAGTTAGTTGTCTTTTAATATATATATATATATATATATAAACTTATTAATCTATTAAAAGTGTATTATCAAGACCAAAAGATGGTTATTAAACTTTCACGAATCATACATCGACTATTACGAATCGAGCTGATTTACTCCAAAAACGGTCCATATAGTATAAATATGGATCCATCAAGTTTACGAAACTCGTTCCAAATAATCCACGAAAACTCTATTAACCTGTTCTATAAAGTACTGTAAATTGATCCAAAAAAGATTTAAATTTTTAAAACACTATTTTTTAGACTTTTTTTTTAGATCGTAAAAAATACTTCAAACAACAATTTTTATTTTTGGAGTTCTAAAAAATGTAATATTGTATCATCAAACACACGGTAAGCATTTAATTACACAAAGATTGGGCTTTTACCTCTTTGGGAGGAGTGCGGCGATAGATATGCATGGCACCCTTTTGATCATCTACTTTTGCGTACAGATAATCTGTCATTCCTTCTGTTGGAGATGACTCGAAAAATTTTCCGATCTCATCCTTAAAGAACCAATAAATCTGTCCCTTGTCAATGTTAACCAGATAACACGTACAATGTGGTGAAACTAGCAAAACTAATCTATCGTCTTGTTGTTGGTTGTAGCCATACAAGTCGGCTCTTCGGTTACAATCGATGATAACGACCGAAGTCAAAATTTGAATCCTTTCGGATGGTGTTGAAGGTATTTGGGCCATTAGATTATAAGATATATGATCGACTTAATATAAAAGTGGAGATATAAAGAATCTGATCGACTCTATATTCGAATATTGACAACAGGGAGGGGTTTTTTCTTGTTTACGAATGTTTTTAAGTCGAGATGTTTTTATAAGGGAAAATTGGTAGAAGGAAGGAGACTCCTTAGGAGGAGGAAACTTCCTTCTTGGGTTCTCCATGATTTAAATGATAGATTTAACTTCCCAAATCTGTTGGAACTGATTGCCCTTATTTTAGGGAAGAATAGATTTAGGTAATCTCTTCCTCAATTAGATAATATTCACTGCCGGTTGCCTTTGTTACGCAGGCCTTTCGTAGCGCTGCGTATTTGACATTCCTTTGTGTGATAGGTCCTTTATATCGTAATATGGTTACGTCATCAAGCCCCCCAGTCCAAGGGGATGATTTT
>JANDBE010000051.1:875309-885576 GCA_024320915.1 Erigeron philadelphicus
GTTATTACAAGAGAGCTATTAAGGATATGAAAATTAATATGGAGAAGAAGAAAGAAAAGTCTAACCTTACAAGAAAAATTACCTCCCCACCTCGCACTGTAAGCTCTACGGCTTGCTCAGCGAATTGTACATATGCAAAAGCATATGCATTGAACGAGTTACGTAACCAAAAAAGATTGCGTCAGCAAGATCAAGAGTCTCATTGGAAACACAGAGGCGGTGATACAGTAGTAAAGCAAAGGAGCTTTGCAGCTGTAGCTGCTTTAAGTGCCTCAAGTCCCAGTGATGCTGAAGATGAAAGTTCAACAGGTGAAATGGGTGATAGCGAAGATGACTCCTTTGGTAGTGATCTTCACATAGATGATAGGAAAAGGCTTGAGAGACTGCCTGAGTTGGATAAAGAGTATATATTAGTGGAGACTCGTTATTACAAGAGAGCTGATAAGGATATGGAAATTAATATAGAGAAGAAGAAAGAAAAGTTTAACCTTACAAGAAATAATACCTCCCCACCTCACACTGTGAACCGCACAGTACGTGCTTCGGCTCACTCAGCTTATCGTACATATGCAAAAGAATCTGGATTGAACAAGTTATATAACCAAAAAAGATTACGTCAGCAAAATCAAGAGTCTTATTGGAAACACAGAGATGCTAATACAACAGTAAAGCAAAGAAGCTTTGCAGCACCAGCTGCTTTAAGTGCCTCGAGTCATAGTGATGCCGAAGATGAAAATTCAACAGGTGAAATGGGTGATAGTGATGATGACAATGTGTCAAAGGATTCCTCTGTACTTACATACGAGGATGTGAAGGGAATCACCATCAGTAGGTCAAAACTAGCTAGATTGATTATGGAGCCTTTCTTTGAGGAGTTGATTGTCGGTTGTTTTGTGAGGGTTGGCATTGGGAAGTCAAAGACCGGACCGATATACTGTCTCTGCATAGTTAGAAATGTGGATGCAGCTGACCGTAACAGACAATACAAGCTGGGAAACAAGATGACTCATAAATATCTGGATGTTGTCTGGGGAAATGAAAATTGTGTTGCCAGGTGGCAGATGGAGACGATTTCAGACTCGCCGCCGATCAAAGAAGAGTTTGGCCAATTAATTCAAGTGGTTGACCGTCATGGTGGAAGGATGCCCAGTAAACAGGAGGTGATGGATAAGCGAGATGCCATAGAAAAGTCCTGTTAATATGTATACTCTGCAGAAACTGTGAAGCAAATGCTCCATGAGGAGAAGTCAACAATAAGGAGACCATTGAATGTTGCAGCTGAGAAAGATTGGTTAAGCAGAGCCCTGGAAGTAGCTCGACAGAAGCAAGATGAAGTGGAAGTCAAGAAGATTAAAGCAAAACTCCAAAAACTAGAAGCTTCCCGGCAGACTCAACAGAAAGATATGCAAATTAATATGAAGAAGAAGAAACAAAATTGTAACCTTACAAGAAAAGATACCTCCCCACCTCACACTGTAAACTGGGCAGTAGGCTCTTCTGCTCACTCGGCAGTAAAAGAATTTGCATTGGGCGAATTACATAATAAAAAAAGATTACGTCAGCAAAATCAAGAGTCTCGTTGGAAACGCAGAGATGCTGATACAGCAGTTAAGCGAAGGAGCTTTGCAGCACCGGCTGCTTCATGTGCCTTGAGTCCTAGTGATTCCGAAGATGAAAATTCAACCAGTATGGGTGATAGTGATGATGACAAAGTGTCAAAAGATTCCTCTGTACTTACATATGAGGATGTGAAGGGAATCACCATAAGTAGGTCAAAACTAGGTAAATTGTTTGTGGAGCCTTTCTTTGAGGAGTTGATTGTTGGTTGTTTTGTGAGGGTTGGCGTTGGGAAGTCAAAGACCGGGCAAATATACTGTCTCTGCATAGTTAGAAATGTGGATGCAGCTGACCTTAACAGACAATACAAGCTGGGAAACAAGATGACTCATAAATATCTGAATGTTGTCTGGGGAAATGAAAATTCTGTTGCCAGGTGGCAGATGGAGATGATTTCAGACTCGCCACCGATCAAGGAAGAGTTTGACCACTTAATTCAAGAGGTTGACCGTCATGGTGGAAGGATGCCCAGTAAACAGGAGGTGTTGGATAAGCGAGATGCCTTAGAAAAGTCCATGTGTATTCTGAAGAATCCTTGAAGCAAAAGCTCTATGAGAAGAAGTCTACAATAAGAAACAACAGTTAGTGCCAGTTCCCAGAAAATGATGGGAGGAGGCATGCATTGACCCTATCAGTAAGCGACCGCAAAAGACGGAGAGGTCTGCTTTGACATGTGATGCTTGAAGAAACTTATGGGACGACAATGGCTCATGTTAGATTTAGGTAATGTATTAACGTTCATGCTTTTCATTGGCAAACTTAATGGTGGATATGACCCTGAATCATGCTATGGTTGTGTTATTGTCTGATTTTTAGCTTGACCTAGATTTGACAATCCAAAATTCTAGTTGGAATATAGTCTAAACAAGTAAACATGATCTCTTGCACTCATGGATTCTTGTTAACAACATCGTCACAGATCTTGAATCTTCAAGTTTAAGGTCAGTTCCCTTGAATTATGAATTTTGTTAGTTTATAGTTCTTGAATGTTACATATATTATTTGTTGAATATATAGACACCCTTCTTTAGAGTTTTACTCGAGATAATGTGAATTATGAGACACGATAAACAAACACTTAAACCCAAGGGCCTTGGTCCTAGTGGTTTTAGTGATGACCCATTAACTAAAAGTTTGTGGGTTCAAGACAGAAAATATAGTAAATGTGTTCACGTGATGTGTAGTTAATTGTCTTTTAAGACCATATAGCGCACACCTATTGTTAAGGGGCGATCATGTGTTAAAATAGATCTGGCCTTTGTCCATGGGTTTGACTTAACTCCATAGTATGGTACCTAATAATAGGCGGAGTGGCGGACATTGTTTGGGGCTCTAGTTTGAAGGGTCAGTTGGTGTCCAAAAGGCCTCCGGGGTCAAGTGTTTTTCCGTCAATTTAGATTTTTAAACATTTTGAAGTACACATCACTTTTCAATCATGTGAACCTTAGATTAGTAATGTACTGTACATTCATTCACATCCATTGCTAATTTCCAATGTCGCCATTTACAACGGTTGCTGCTCTTAAACTCAACAACCCAACTTACTGTACAACAAGTATTTATAGAATCTTGTAGTCTCTTAGATTTTTTAGGAAGTTCTCTCCTATAACTGATCCATCCTTGACAAAAATTGCTGGATAGCCAACTGGAGCTTCTATTGTAGCTTCCGAACCTTGAAGGTCATATAAATCTCCAGTCCATATATGCTTCCAAGCACTACTTTCTCCAACTGGAAAGTATGCTTTCACATTCTTTCTTTGTTTATCAAGAGTCGGCACTACCAGAATCTCGTCACCAACAAGAAACTGCTCATATGTCAAGTTATGTACATGATCATCATTAGGGTAATGGAGAAATAGGTGTCGACAAACTGGAAGACCTTTTTGACTAGCTTCCTGTACCATAAAGATGCATGTTAGAATATTTTACTGTTCTATTACTATGCATTTGAATAATAATTTATTTGCTGTTACTTATATATTACCTTCACGAGTTGGACCCTATAAAACTTCCATGCTTTGTAAACTTTTGCAAAACGTGCAAAATGCGATAATGTCCTTTCATTTGAATAGAACTGACAATTAACAGATGGCTTGTTTCCCTGCTCAAAATTTTGGTATAAGTTAAATAACATTCTAGTCGGGACAATTAAATGAGAAGACAGCAAACCAAAAAGACATCATCAATTAGAGTCAGAAAAGTGGACTGGTACGGTTGGTTTGATAACGAGTCGAAACGGTTAATTATCGAACAGGTCAGGTTGACCCAAAACACATTTCCTGAAACTTAATGGGTGTTCTGATAAACAGTTAGTTTGTCATAGCTTTATAACGTTAATTAAGTACTTTCTTACTCTGACCCGTCAGACAAAAAACCATAAACCCAAATCGACCATCTGTAAGAAGTAGGAACTATATAACTTACTTCATGTGTTCGGAATATCGTGGTAAAGGCATTTAACTCCATCCATCTTAGTAGTAACTCTTCATCTCTTTTGTACTTAAAGAAGGGTAAGTTTACTGCACAATAGCCTCCAATGTCACTATGATTAAACGCATATCCACAAAGCCCACTACTAAGCAAGCCGACAACAGCACTTTTAATCCCATCATTAGCCTGCCAACTCACCATTTGATCCCCTTCCCAAAAGAGCATTGCCCATTTAGGACTATTTCTGAAACCCGCTCTCATAAAGAAAACCAATGATTCTGAAGGGTCTTCTTTCTCCTTTCCAACAAGTGTGCTTTTCCATTCTTCCGTGAATTCCCGGTTTATTTGGGCCCATATCTCTGGATATCTATTATGTGCAGATATGGGGTCTTCACCTGAAGAATATCGCATGCCATAATTTTAGGCTGATATATAATGATTTACTCGAAAAAATGATTCATAGGTTATAAAAATTAGTGGCTCTTGATAAAATGAGCCATACTTTACCTACCAAATGTAGCATTAGATTTTATTACTGAGGTCATATTATATTCTATGAAGAAAGAATAATGAACCTGAATAAATGCAGGCGTCGACAGGAAGGCCCTCACCAAAGTCAGCCATCCATCCGCGAACACCATCATCTACCATATCTTGAAGAATTTTCTTGAACCAATTTGCAGCTTTAGGATGTGTCAAATCCAACATCCCCACATCAAAAGCCGTATTAGGAACCATGTAAGCTTCTCCATTCTTGTCTTTCACTAAAATGTCCAATCTTTTTGCCTCTTCAAAGAGGTTTTTCTTTGCATCTGGCTTAGTATCCATCTAGGAAATCAAGTCATCAAGTGAGATCTTCAAAAGATGAATGATAATGTTCACAATGCTTGTTGACCATAGAAAATGATGCTTACCGGAGCTAGACAAGGATTGCAGTATGTCATCACTTTAATGTGTTGGGTACTAAGATCCTTAATAAGCTGTTTCCATCCATTATACCGTGTTTCATCCACTTCCCAATTCCACCAAAGTTGTGATCCAATTACCGTCTTCCTCTCCCCTACCCAATCCTACACAACACCATATATTTATTTTGAAAGTGGTTATGTGATTATTGAATAATCAAAATGAGGTGATTAGTTATTAGAAAACATGGTGCAGAAGACAGTAATGTGCTTCTGCTGCTTCAAGTGGTAATAGGTACTTCTGATGGTATTGATATTGGTAAACAGAGTTTACGGCCTAACAAAAGTATCCCTGTGACTGCCTCAGAACCCTTTCCTGGCCACCCCCAAACAGGGAGGACATCAAGACACCTGACCGTTAGGACAGCTTGGTGGTGGCTAAGGTTGGTCAATTCTGATTAATTTTCAAAGAAATAAAAGATAAAGTAAGGGCATATAAGGTAGATTTACTCCAGCATTTAATAGTCATTTAGACTACATTAGTGATAACTGATTATGTGGCCTCTACTTTATCAGTTTATAATAGGCATTAGTAGTATAGTCAAAACTAGGACTTGAGCTGAGAATGCTACCTGCAACCAGAATGCTGATATTGGAACGTCATGAGCCACGAGTTCCTCCCAAACATGCCGCACTTTGTTTGTTCCACCTTGCATTCCCACAATGGCACCAGATATGATCCAATCAGGAAGTTCAGGTGGTCTGCCAATCGACTCAGTGAACTGTTCAATGAGCTCAGAAGGTGAGTTCCCATACAATATCTTACCTTCAATACAATCTCCATGTATCTGCAACCATTGCTTATGATTTAGTTCATCTTTCTAGAAAGCTATTGCCCACATCTAACTTTGTGATCAAAAGTGTTGTATGAACAAGATCAATATTAACTTTGTAATGAAATATGTATCTCTTGCTAACCTGTATCTGAACTCTGTCATCCTGTGTAAGGTCAAAGACTGAATAGTCATAACCTTCAAGGTAAAGCGATTTCATCTTTGATGTCATATAAAACGGTGAAGGCGCATATGTTGTACTCCAGTCACCCCCAGCCCTGCAAAACGACATAGAAGGTTCACCAGGTCATTCTCATTTTATCTACCTACATTCATGGATACATGCATACAATTATACAGTGGTTAAGCTAGGCAATCTAAGGAAGGTTGGTTTAAAATTTTAGAATATTGCTTTAGGCCTGAGACACCCCTGGCCTCCATTGGCTCCAGCCCTTTATGTGCTTGTAACACGCGTATTATCCGAATATATTCTGGAAATATGCTCTTACCTGTAACTAACAAGATTAGCAGCAAATGTGATTGGTTGATCACCTCTGCCAATTCCTTGTTCTTGAACAAAGATCGGGACCTTCCTTCCTTTAAAGTCCATATGTGAGAACTGTTCTCCGAACCCAAAAAATCTTTCATTTTTTTCACTTGAATACGTAAGACAAATCCTATTAAAACACTCATTTCCGCCATCTTTCATTACTACATTTTCCTCTTCGTTACTTAAATCTGTCACAACCCGTTTTCTCTTTAAGAATGATCCCCATATCCTAACTCTAATCCGTCTAGTTCGACTCGACTTCTTAACAAACCCCTTGTAAGTCCTAGGTGATAACTTTGGTGAACATCCAAGATTCAACTTTCCAAGTTTTACTTGAAACCCAATTTGATTACTATTCCTTTGATCAAATAAAAGCTTATACTTTGCATAACTATGCACATTGTTTTCTAAAGCTTCCAACTTTTCTTCATTTGACACTTTCTTATTCTTTCTTACACAAAAAATCCTACCTTTTATTTCAACAACAGGGGATTCGGGTCGATTTTTGACATACCCGGATTCAAATTCTTGATCTTTTCCTTGAAAAATAATGTCTTTTTCATTTTTCAACACATTTATTTCATCTATAGTTTGATGATCACATATATATTTAACATTTTTATCCTTTATAATAAATGATCCTCTACTTTCTTCCACTTCTGTTTCTGCCATTGCAGTTGAGATAAAAGATTGACCAGGGATTGTTGACCATATGGATCTTGTTGGTTGAGACTTATGACAAATGGAGAAAAAGCCACCATTTTCTGATGTAAAATGTAACTGAAAATTACTGCCAATGGTAAATATATTGTTGGTTAAGAGGGTAGTTTGGGAATTCAAGAAAAGATATCCTTTTTTGAATGGTAAAGATTTTGGGGTTGATGGGAAAGGATTGTTGAGATGCTTATTGTGTTTCTTGGTGATTTTGAGAGTCGACATTCTTTTGAAAAAAAGTTGTGTTGTGAATGTCGAAAAAATGATCGGTTTTTATGATCAATAGCTCTGCCAAAGTTGGGTTCAAAGCATATAAACTTTATAGTTGTTGATCTGGTGGGAAGTTACTAGTTTGCCCTCATGGGAATGGCATTGGTGACTTTGTGGGATTTTGTATAAAATTTTGCTTTTATTGGTGGCTTGTTTTGAAGAAATATATGGAAGGTTTTGACTTTTAGCATTCAATGGAAAAGTAAAGACAGAGCTTGATTGGGAGGTTGGGGCCATTTGAGATTTGTATTGATGTGGTGTTCATAGATAGCACTCTATAGATGCATTAACTTATAATATTAATTCTTTTATTGAATATATATGGATTAGGATACTAACTTGATATAGGACAAATTTGAATATGCTAGATGAGAGACATGGCCTACTCAGTATTATTTAAATATTTACAATACATTTAATTTCCTACACTTTACAATCCGAAAGTTTTTAGAATTGATACAATAGTAGTAATATTTTAATTCATCATAATCATCTATTTGTATAATACCTCATGACTTTTAATCTCAAACAACTCAATTTTTCAAACATCTCGTTACCTTTTAATTTCAAATAGCTATTTACATTTTCAACTATACAATATTACCAAATATATAAATAAAATTGAATCATAAAGAGAAATAAGATGACGCACGCACTACAAACAATATTGCATTTATCTACACTTTTAGTTAGTGTGAACAATTTAAGAATTTTGTCATGTTTGTCTAAAAATATGTAGTATTTAAAGTGTGAAGAAATTTCTAAACACTTTTATTTATACATATTTTTACACACATAAAAGCGTGACAAAATTTTTAATTTGTTCACGCTAACTAAAGTATGAGCAAATATAACATTATTTGTAATAATTAAACACTTTATACAAGTTGATTGTCTTATTTACCCATAAATTTTATCGTAAACCTAAAGGAATTTTTAATGATATTATACTCTTTTTATTTATGTAAAATCTGAAAGAAAAATAAAATGGATTTAATAAAAAAAAAGCCAAAAAAGAAAATATAAAAGTGCAAGAAGGAGATATAAATCGAATATAAAAGCAAATATCAAAAATATGAGTATGAAATTTATAAAGTATTTAATTTAACATCAATATTCTACAAAGGTAGATTAAAATAAGAATATATATATATATAACAATATTATCGGTTACTAAATATTAGATGCAATTATTACTATAATCTAGTTCTATATTATATTAAAGTAAGTTATATATCACGTACAAAGATAATTAAATACAAAGAAATAAGTTATAAAGATCGACAATTACATTATCAATGTCTTTTAATTAGTTTTAATATTGACTGGATATCTACCATAGGTTGCAAACATAAGCAAAAACATAGTTGACAAGTAAAGATAGCGCCACATAGGAAAAAAAAAACTATCCTTTTTTAGTTATATACTAGTGTACGATGTACGGAAGCTATATAGATTGTATCATAAGGAAATTCGAATACGCCTCATACATGATTCGTGAATATGAAATAATCTGTGGTTAATGTAAATCGATGATCGAAACCAAATTATAATAAACAGTAATGATAAATATAATATATTCCGATCTACCTTAAATTTCCAGAATCACATCAAAATTGAAACTTGTAAGCATAATAGATGTGGATGATGACAAATAGCCTTATGATTTTGGATCGTAAACTCAAATTTTTAGAATATTCATGTTAATAAATTATTATTATGAGTAATATAAGTAATAGGAGTTGAAGAATTAAGGGGGAACAAAAAAATTTATCATTGAGAAAACTAAATCAAATAAAGTTATATTGTGTTTTGTATCTATAAGTCAAGAGTTAAAGTTTAATTTTAAGTTTAATAAGGAAATTGAATTCATATATAGTTAAAAAAGCTAATTTAATAAAATAAATTAATTATAAGAACACATATTAACCATGGATTACGTCATATGTCGTTTTAAAAACATCTTAATTTAAGTCTAATAAATATATAAATAAATACATAGATAAAAATTATCGTTTGTTTGCTTATCTGTTGTTGTTGATCTTGTACAAGTTATTCATAGGTTCTGGTGAATTTCTGTTGGCTGTTGTAGTTAAATAAACAAACATATAACTACAAGAAAAATATAGTGATCATTTTAATTAGTGATAACTAAAATTTAGTCATTAAAAATTTTATTTAGTTACCGTTGAGAAAAAATGTTCATTAAATTTGGCCACTAAACAAAATTAGTGGTCAAAAATTAACATTTTTTGCTCTCTAAACAAAATCAGTGACGGACCTTTAGTGACAAAAAATGACCACTTAAAATTTGGTAACTAATTTATCATAATGACCAAAATTTGGTCACTAAACAAAATTATGACGAAAATTTGGTCATTATGATAAATTAGTGACCAAATTTTGAGTGATCAATTTTTGTCACTCTTCGTCAGTAAAGATCTGTCACTGATTTTGTTTAGAGACCAAAAAATGTTAATTATTAGTGGCCAAATTTAGTGACCATTTTTTCTTAATGGTAACTAAATAAGGTTATTAGTGACCAAATTTTAATCGTTACTAAATAAAATCATCACTAATCGACATTTTTTTGTAGCGTATACTCATCCAAAAACTACAATGATTTTAGAAACGTTTTAATTTATTTTTATTGAGTTATATGTCCATGTTAATAACATATCCTTTCCTCCAAACTCGATTATATTTAAGAAACATTTTAATCTAATTTTGATTCCAGAAAATTTAACCACTCGAAATTACCATCTAATGTCATTCTTTGGCAAGCCATCATCACTTGTAGAGTTGTAGATGAAACACCAATATACTTATTATACACACAAAAGAAGTCTATATCGTCTTTCAAGATGGAGAGCTACCTCTTTATCCATTGGTGGAAGAATCACACTAATTTGTTTTGTGCTTGACAGTCTCCCAACCTGTTATTTCTC
>JANDBE010000051.1:899299-912339 GCA_024320915.1 Erigeron philadelphicus
GTGGGGGTTTTTCCATCCGCGGCCCAAACATTTTCCACTGCGGCGCAGTGGGGGTATTCAAAAAAAAAAAAAAAAAATTTGTATTTTCAGTTTATCGAGTCTCCTTTCAGGAAATGTGAGAAAAACCCGTGACCCACTCGAACCCGACCCAAATATTCACGGGCTGGGTCACAGTTTCCGTTTTTCATGCACTCGCGAGTCACAGGTCAACCCGGTTCAGGTCGGTTTCGACCTACGTACATCACTAGTATTATTTAATCATAACTCCTATAATATTTAAGAGTTAAACTTTTTGCCTATAACTTTATAACATGTCCATTTAAGGTCTTAACCTTAGCTAAATATATCTACCTATTTTTTGTCTATTTGTTTAATATCCATTACTAAAATGACAATAATCATCCCATTTTGTATACAATATCTTATTATCATATATATATATATATATAATATATATAATATTAACTTTAGTACTGACATAATACAATTTTTAATAATTAAATTTACTGAAGTCTTATTTACAAAATAGAATTTGTAAGAAAAAAAAGCGAATTTATGGGTTAATCATTTTAAGTTTTGATTTAGTTAATGTAAATTATGACACAATTTATAAAAAAATTTCATGAAAAGATGAACATAAACATTATTTTTAGGTGATTCACTATAATGTAATTTTATTTGGAGTTTATTTCTCATATTGTAAGTATGTAACTTTTTAGTTTTTTCAATAAAAAGATATAGGGATGAGTTATCTAGTCTGATCGGGTTCTAAATCTTTATAAATATTATATTATTAGTTTGAGTTTCTTAATAGTATTGTATTTTTTACCATTTATAAAAGTCTCACCAGAAAACTGAATCAACCGATACTGATTCGATTGATATATCACAAAACTAGACCCGGATATTATAATATGTGAAATAGAATCTATTACAATATTAAGAATCAAAGAAATCTGAATATCTAGATTATGATCAGATCTATATAAAAATAAATATATGATTATTGGGAGAATAATATAGACGAAAAGAAATAGGGTAAAAAGAATGAATTTTAAAATCTCCAATGAGATGTATATAAATCTAAATAAATAAATTTTTTTTAATAATGTCTTATCTTCTTCCTTTTTTAACATAACAGTCTCAATTTTTTGTTTCACTTTTTTGGACTTCTAATATATATTCTACAAAAGCCTTATCAAAAATCCTATGATAGTAATCTACACATCAATATATCAAGAAAGAACATTTAATAGAAAGTTAAACTTGATATGTTAACACCATCTTGTCCCAAGCATGTGAATTCTCTATGTTAGTTGTTTATGTTTGATAATTTATATGACACATTCAAACCATTTTTTTTTAATTTTTTTTTTTAAAGTTAGTTTTTATTCAAATGTGTTGGAGGCAATTTTAATTAGCGAATTGCTGGACCTTCAACCTCTACTCATGAAATACTTTGAGATAAGAAATTCAAGACTCGAACCCGAAACCTTGAAGAAAATTTACCTCCAGAATCACATAATAAATTTAAAAGATATCCGTGACCAACCAATTAAGTGGAGTTGGTTTCGAACCAAAATTTCCGACTCTATCACTAAATCGTAGTCAACCATTCTTTTTAACAATCATATACATTTATATAAGTAAAGTTTGATCCAAAGTAAAACTAACTCATCATGCATTCAAATCTAATATGTGGATTCATTTCTGAAAGATCCCATCATCCCACGTGTAATTTCCAAACAAACAAACAAACACCAACTAACATAACAGTGTTTTATTGCTAACATGCGCACCCCAATCCAAACACACCTTCTCACCTTCTTTCTCTGCAATTAATGCACTTCACAGGTACACACACTCTCACTCTCACACTCCATTATTGTTTCATTTCACAATTTTATTTCATTTCCATTTTTTTTTAATCTAAAATTATCAAGATTTCTACTTGGGAGTTCCAAGTTGTTATCTTTTTCATGTGGGTAAGTTTTATTTTTACTGCATTGGTTTTTTACTGTCAATTTCGCAGCTCAAGAACCCTAGTTTCTTGATGGGGATTTGATTTTAACTAAAAATGTTGTTTATATAGATGTAATGTTATGTGGGTTTTGTTTCTTTTTTGGTTTTTGTTTATAAAGGTTTTGGCTTTATTGTTTTTTGACAGTGAATAGCAACCACCATGTTTGCATTTTCTAGGAAGGGAAAGAAGCTTGGAAGGTGAGTCCTTTTTTCATCTTTTTTTTTTTAAGTTTAAGTTAATACATACACAAAACTGTATCTATATGTTGGTTGTATACTTGTATGTGTGTTTGTGTTTATGATTGTTTTTTGTTTATGCAATGCTTATAGTGATTGTATTGTATATGGATTGATTGCCCCTTAAAGAAATGTTGAACTTAGAAACAAAATTGTAGTAATTTTTTTACTACCATATTGTGGAATTGTATAAACTAGGAACAAACAAGGTTGTTCCAGTTTAGGTTACAGGGGTTGTTCCAGTTTAGGTTACAGGGGAAGTCTGTCTTTGACTTACGGCCTAACCGGAATATACCGTGACCGTTTTTGAACCCGTTATATGGCCACTCGTAAGATGTTTACTTAGTGAGGTTTGACCCTCAGACCTCTTGTGAGGACATATAGATGCATGATAATAGGCCACCTTGGTTGTGGTTTTTTTTATTATGATAATTTAGACATTTGTTACAATTATTATGTTTCTTATAGAATAGAGATTTAAAAGGGATTACATGATTAGACACTCATTGTTGATGGTTTACATTGGTTTGGATTCCAAAATCTTTAAGGAGGGAGAAGTTTACAATTTGAACATGTTGTTATTTGCTTTGTTGCAAAAAGTTGTTTGCTTTGTTGCAAAAAGTTGTTTGCTTTATGCTTTTGAACTTAAATAAGTGAACACCTGTATAAAGTGTAAAAAAACTAAAATTTGGAACAATTTATTGTAATTTGTGCATAATTGGTTTCTCATTTACTTTATGTAGAGTAAAAGTTCAGCTGTCTGACTCGGCTGGCACACGAAGTCCTGTTAGACACCATAAACGTACAAATAATTCCCATGTAAGAAGTTATCTTGCATTGCCTTCCTTGCTGAATTACATCGATGAGTTGATGTTTTGAACTGTTGAAAATGGGTTAACTTTTGTTTCTTTTATATGTATTTTTGGGTGTGACCATGATAGGGTGATAGTGCTACAAATGATTCTGATGATAATAATCGTTGTTCATCCACTGCACCAGAGCAAGAAAACTCTATTTCTGGGACCGGTGACGGATGGAAAAAGCTTTCAACTACTGGCGATAAGCCCACACCTCGGTTTAATGTAACATATTACATATTTTCCTGTCACCAATTGTTCATTGCAGTTTATTTAGTGGTGGCAAAATGGGAGGGTATAATGGGTTAAAATATTTAATAGGTTGATAGGGATCTACCATAACACTATTATTTTTTTGTAGAAATTGATAAAAGTACACTTGAACTATTTTCGCCCCATTAAATCTTTTTTTACCTAAAATTATTAGTTTCACACGTTTGACCTTTAAAACTAAAGCATAAATCAAAGTTAATTACTTAAGTAGCATTCATATGTATATGGGTCCAAAGAGCCACTTCTAAATTTAATACTCAATCCCATGAAGCCCAGGTTCTCCAAGTCTAAAAATGTATATTTACCCTTTGTTCCTGGATAGCATGCAGCAGCTGTAATTGGAAATAAAATGATTATTGTCGGTGGTGAATCTGGGAACGGATTATTAGATGACGTACAGGTAAAATGAATCAAATCTTTCTTTTTTTCTCTCAATAAAAAGAATCTTATTCTGATAAAGTGGCATGCTTCTTATTTCAGGTTCTTAATTTTGATAATTTTTCATGGACAACAGCTTCATCAAGATTATATCTTTCACCATCTAGTCTTCAACTCAAGATTCCTGCATGCAAGGGTCATTGTTTGGTATGCTTAGTATACTACAAAATATACATTTCAAATAATGAAACATTATAACTTCATATTATTAGGGAACAACTAATTATTTTCTTTATCTATATCAGGTGCCTTGGGGGAAAAAGGTGCTTTTAGTTGGAGGGCGAACCGTCCCGCCAAGTGATCGAATATCAGGTTGCTTAGTTTGAACGATTCTCTAACTTAAGAGGTCATCTGATTTAAATCTTACAAATACCAGTTTTGCAGTTTGGGCATTTGATGTAGAAACAGAGTGCTGGTCACTTATGGAAGCGAAAGGGGATGTTCCGGTAGCTTTTGATCACTCATTAATAATATTTTGTATTTTGAAAATTGTTTCACAATATATTTTTTGGTCTGTATGATCATAGGATCTTTGGTGAACAACCATTTCGTCATGACAGGTTGCACGCAGTGGCCACTCTGTAGTACGGGCAGGCCCGAATATAATTCTATTTGGTGGTGAAGATATCAAGAGAAAGAAGCTAAATGATTTACATATTTTTGATCTTAAGTCACTCACATGGCTTCCTCTAAACTGCACGTAAGATTTCTTTATATGTATATGTACCTGGTTAACAGATTATGCATATACCCAATCACACATGCTATCCGCTAAACTTTTTGCTTTATCTATAATTAGGGGAACTGTACCTCCTTCAAGATGTAACCATGTTTCAACTTTATATGATGATAAATTGCTTCTAGTGTTTGGAGGAACTTCAAAGTCCAAATCTTTGAATGATTTGTACTCATTTGACTTTGAGACGGTGCGTATAAACTCACAAATGTTTTCCAAGAATCATGCTTAATAAATCTCAATTTTATCTCATAAACATATGCATATTTGTTTCAGATGATCTGGTCAAGAATTAAGATACGTGGTTTCCATCCATCGCCTCGAGCTGGTTGTTGTGGAGTCTTGCGCGGCACGAAATGGTATATTGCGGGAGGTGGCAGCAGGAAAAAACGTATGTATTCTTAGACAAAAAGCAACATTATGGTAGATTTGTAAGGTTCATATAGATTATAAAAAGCATGAAATTGAATTTACAAGATTCTCTCTTAATATTGTTTGCTTGTTACTTTTATAGGGCATGCAGAGATATTGGCATTTGATATCTTAAAACTGGAGTGGTCTATTGTTCACACATCATCCCAACAGTCTATTACCACCAACAAGGTCTTGTTTTATAATTTTCTTTTTAAATATAATATATAAATAATACTTATGTTATTGTAACTTCAATAGAGGATACATCTTCACAGGGTCTTAGCCTCGTCCTTTTACAAAAGAAGGAAACAGAGTATCTGGTTGCATTTGGAGGTCTGAAGAAGGAACCATCGGACCAGGTGAAGATATAAATAAATATGTAGCATTTGGTATGATGATGAGATCGGAGATGGAATGAAAAAAAGCTGTGTTTTTTCCCGTTCCGTCATGTAAAAAAATGTTATTCGTTCTATTTGGTCAATTTTTTTTTGATGGCCATGGGGCGTTTATCTCCCATTCCGTCATGGAGTGTAAAAATTTGCAAACGCAACCCCATCTTATGTATGTGATTTTTAATAACATAAAATCTTTTCAAGAAATTTAAGAACTTCAGTTTACTTTTTATCATGTTTTGTTTGTACATATAAACATCAATGGCTGTTAGTAAATAATATAAGATGTAGACACAAAGTTATATGAAACCTGATTCCATTTCTACAGGCCAACCATTTGACCAAAAATGGTAATGGATTGTATTATTCGATTACCATGTCGATTTATACCCTTTTACGATTCCATCCCTACCACTTATTTGTACTTTTGTTAAATGTCTTGCAGATTGAGATCCTGACACTGGAAAAAAACGAGTTATCCATGAGTCGTAGAATGACAATCTTATCTGAAAAACGCAGTTCATCTACAGGGCCAGCAGTTGGTCCAGTGAGCAGTCTTGGTAGACAAAATCTAGCGTCTGCAATTGAACACCATGGTTCGGGCAGGAAGTCATTGTCTGAATCATTGTTAGTGGATTCAAATCCTGGTAATGTTTCACTCCGAAAAGAACACATTGATGGGGATATGACATATAAACTTGCAAGAAGTATTGAAGATGAACGATCCTCATTGGTAAGCTTGTTTTCTCTTCTTCATGTTTCAAAATAGGACAGGGAAAACAGGATTTAACATTAGGTCGCATTTGAATTTGCATTTGTAGCTGATAATTGCAACTAGTATTTACAATATTCACTTATTAATGTTTGGATAAACAAACTCTGCTTGCTTCACGTCATCTGACAAGAATGTTTTTATTGGTCATGTTGCGTATTAACTTCTTAAAAAATTGGAGTTCATCAAATTCTTAAACAACTGATCATCTGATTCTGATCATTGCAACTTTAAACAGCAAGAAGCATATCCTTACACTATCTCCTACAAGGCTACAACCCATATCTTTGCAACTTGTTATCTTGATTTTGAGTATCATGATCAAATGGTCGCTTTCTAAATGTATACCCAAACACCCACTTATATTTTATGTGATTTCAGCCATTGGAGCAGATAAGAAAACAATCAGCCGATGAGATTTTTTCCATGGTTGAACGTGAAACCGCTGAAAAGGATGAGAGGGAAAGAAATGATGACACCGTTGTTTTCCAAGATACAGATGGAAAATCAGGGTTTTTCCCAGGTTCTTCAAGTATATATCAATTGTATGAAATAAAAACTACCGCTTTAATGAAAAAGAATGGAATTCTTGAGGCACAGTTAGCAGCTGCGGTGGCTGGGCGTGAAGCTGCAGAAAAGAATCTTTCCTCTGTTATAAAAAGTCGACAAGAAGCTGAGAAGAGATTAGCAGACACTTTAAAGGATATGGAACTTATGAAAGAGAAGTTGGTTTTGGTAGAAATGGCACAAGAGGAGGCAAATAGTTTGTCAAATATTGTTCATTCTGATCATGTGAGGCTCGAGCATGATGTAGCTTTCTTAAAGGCGGTTTTGGATGATACACAGAAGGTAATGTACTTTATATATGTTTTGGGTTAATCTGTTCTGCACTGAACTTTTTGTTGGTAATCTGAGTTTGCAATTTTTCATACAGGAATTGCATTCTACCAGAGGAGTACTATCGGCAGAAAGAGCAAGAGCATTTCAGCTACAGGTATGTTTGTGATCAATTCTAGAAAGTACCATGAACTATAATAAAAACTTAGGTAAGTAAATATCCCGAAATGCATGAACATGTGTTATCCATATGCCACAGTTCAAGGGAATTTCAGGTATTGTTTTTTTTTACATAAAAAATGCAGGTTGAAGTTTTCCATCTGAAGCAAAGACTACAATCAATGGATAATCGAACACCAACGCCTAGAAAACCATATCATGGATGATTTTATTAAAAACACATGGATGGAGTTGTAAGATGATATCCATTAATGTAAATTTCCACTTATTTTTGTTTGGAACTTAAATCGAAAGAATCAATTTGGTAGTATTTAATATTTAATATTTTCTGTTTATATTTTGTGATACAAAACATGCTGCCACTACTTGCTCAATGACAAAGCCTAAGCTATTTGATATCTTTTGGTTTCAGATAACAAAACAAACTTTTGTTGATAAAAACTGAAGCTTTTTTTATATTAATTTAAAATCTTAGATATCTCCTTGGAAATGCAGATGAGTATATCTTTGTATACTTGAAACTTAATAGAATCGATCCGTTACATACCTATTTGATATGATCATGAAGCTTACAATACAGTTTTTTGAGCATTACATGCAATATGCAATTTTCAACCCATGATATACCCAAGCTCTAAACAATGATACTAATTCCATATCTAATAATGCTTGCAGAATTGTATTTGCATCGCACCTAATAATACACCGTGAACAATTTTTGGTCATGTATGATATATGTATCTATCACATAGTTGTACGCTAGGTAATGCTTTGAGTATGACCAAAAGTTGTGTGCGTATAACCCTCTCACATACAACATAAAAATTTACTTATGACGTAATTTTTGGTTTATTTGTAATAAATTCATTTTATATAACTTAAAAATGTATCGCAAATTCGCACATGATGACTATCAAATCCTGACATTGCAAGAGAGTTAGAATTTATCGACAGAAACGACCAAGCACAATTAGAATAAATTTTATACCATCGACAGTCACACACCTACTTAACACAAATTAGATCCTAGGGCAAGAGCATTAAAAATGGCATGTCACTGGAGAGCAAAGAATACACATCACGTTACACCTTAACAATGGTGCTATTGAACTTTGCAGTTAACTCTGAATTGGTGAAAAAATGTAATAATAGAGTTTCGGTTCTTCACAAGCAGTAGATTGGATTAGATCAAGTCACAGCCAATCTGCACAGCAAATGTTTATGAAAGGTAAATCAAATATATCAATATTGTCACCTTAAAAATGAAACCTTTGAGCAGATTTACGAATTGTATGCAATAGACTTTACCATTTTAAGCTCTCTGGAATTTTCGAATCTGAGATAAGGTCTTGGAGTTCATCAATAATTGCTTCATAGCAGAAGACGTATTGATCCTGAAGCATAAAGTGCGAGCAACACGATGTTAGTACAAAACTAGGTTAAATCAAATGCATATCCCATAATAATTACAATATCCAAAGTAACACATAGTTTCACTAAATTGTTTGGCTATATCAAGAAATCTTCCCAAAATCCACACCATGAGTAAACGGGTCACGTTACATGATAGTTTCTAAAAGAAATGGAAAATTGCAATTCAACATTGAAATACGACTTTCTACCCACCATTTAGGGGTTCTGGATTTGTGTTTTAGAAACTGATTATGTTACTATTGCAGTTTTTAGAGTTTGTATAAACAATTTCTAACTCTAAATATGTGATTATTTAGATATTAGATGAACACTTCTATTGAAAATCTGTTTTGTTCAATTTTGTACCAGTTGAACAAAACAGATTATCAAAGGATAAAATACTACTCCTAATACCTAATTATCCTATTCCTTACCTAGCAAGACATATTTAATATTTTCCAGTCGTCCATTTTCACAAGATTGTTCATTTTTTTGTTATTTATGAAGTAATTTCTAAAATAATTATTCTTTATCAAATACTGAGGCAACTAATTTCAGAGCTCGTTTAAATCTGTTTCATTAGAGATAACTATCTGATTATGATACTTCAGGATCACGTTATCACTTTAAAATGCACATCCAAATGCCCCCTGATTTTTTAAGATCCCCAATTCCCCATGTAAATTACAAACAATTATACACAGAAACCAGATTCATATGTAAAAGACATACCAATGTTTGGACCATCCCCATCCTCTGCGACCTGAAAGTGCTTATGGTTTTAACAAGATCTAGAGCAGTCATATCACCGATTAGAATTCTTTGAATGGTGTTATGAATTGCACAATATGTTCCGGTTCTACCAATACCTGCACTGTATCAAAATTAAAAAAAATCTCAGCTACAAAATTAATAATCTTTCAAAACATATTGAATAGTATCCTTGTCAAAATGGGCTTAACCTGCAATGCACCACAATTGGTCCTCTGGATGATGGCAGATGACATAATCTTCTAAAAATCTCTCTAACAGCCAAGGTATCATATGGAACACCATGATCAGGCCAATCAGGATATTGAATATGCAAAACCGCTAGAGGAGGACCACCTGACTGAAAACAGGCATATAATCAATGCCAAAACATATTAATAAGACATTATTATTGCGTGATTGGCTAACCTCTTCACGATTCACTTCCATGTGGCGCAACACTAGTGAGCTATCAGTTGTAGTTATGGTTTTGGTAACCGTACATATATCACCAAATAATCTTGGACCGTTCTCTGCTTGAAAATAGTCTCCGCACTTTTGAATCTGGATTTAAAATTGAGACTATAATTAGGCAGAAGGGGAATAAAGACTATTAAGTAATGCAGAAGTAGATATCCAAAGCATCTATCAATCAGTATTCTGTTAGCAAAATCCCATCATATTTGAAGATCAAAATCAGAAAATTATAAATACCATCAACTAATAGAAATAGAAATGCTATATAACTATACAAGTTGCTACAAATCATATAAAATCCAATACCCGATGGTGGTCAACTAGCTTGGTGAGCATTACAACTGCTGGGCAGTGATTCTGCAGTACCATTTCCCAGAAATCTTCAAAGGTTTCAGTAAGGGGACCTTGAGTTGCTATGAAACGAGATACACTTTCAGATGGATTAGCCTGCAATCATTAATAGAACTGTTCATCAGCCTCAAATGTCTCAAAGTTTGTTTTATTTTTTTCAAAATTTTGAAGCAGTGAAGATCTAAAGAAGGATACAAGAGAAGATTAATGACCTCTGCTGTGATGAAACTAGCATTAATATATCCCATTGCTGATGGTCTGTGATCTTTGCATGGATCAAGAACAACTCTATTTGCATCAACTGAGACAGAGGAATTCAATGTAATTAATCACTTTATCTACATAACAATCTTGGTTGCGGGGAAATAAAATATATATATATATATATATATAGAAAAGAGGACTGGCATACATGGTACAACATCTGAGTAGCGGTTTTTTCTACAGTTAACATGCAGTTTAGCCACCGAACAGGTACTATTAACTTCTGATACTCTCATCCTATGATCCTGTAACAAGTAAGACCCATGATTAATCACACTAATTTAATGAAAAAAACATAGCCTAAGTATAATCGTTGCTATGAACTGTAGATGATCTCACAGCATCAGAAATTTAACAAAGTTCCTTCCAAAAGTATACATATAATTATCAATCACAAACAGTGTTCAAACTTCAAACAACGATAAAGATACTAAGAGGATGTTTAGTTGTAGAAATATGGTGCATTGGACTATTAAGAATAAAACTTCATAGAAAATGAAATACACCTTTCCAATTTCATAACTAAATTTATGAAACATGACTTTTTTCTAGTTTTCAAAAATTATCTTTTCTAGAGATAGAAAACTCATCTTATTTCTTCAGCTGGAAAATGGAAAATTGAAAACATCTTGAACACGTTTTATAGAGATGAAAAAAAGGCACCTTTATCAGTCCCTGTTCTATTTCTTGTAGAAGCAGGAGACACGTTGAAACAAAGACATCAACATAAACTCATTTTCAATATATCATCATGATTTAATCATTTACTCCCCTACGTAACCTAATTGCATACTCTATAGTTAGTATGTGAACAATGCAAATCATCTGAAACTGGTAACTGCCAGTCTGCCACGCATAAAACTAATAATATCATTCATGAGCACGTGTCCAAAAACAACCAGTGAATGAATATGCATATACATTTTTCTTTGTTACCATTCATATCCAAATATAACTATCTCACACATATGCCACTCTCCCACCTATACCGTTAAGCTCTTTATTCTATTAGACACACAGCATAAGTTACTATTACAAAAAAAAATTATTGCTTAAAGTACACAAAATGTATTCAACTTGTCACATTAATCTATTGTGTGCATCTAACTATAATACTTGCTAATGTAAGTAGCAAACTTTCATTTATCAGTATGTACGTGCCTGGCCTTTTATAATAGCTATAACTGAAAGTTTGATGCATATGATAACATGCTTGGAAGTTGGATACATAAAATAACATAGCAGGATAAGTTAACATTTTTAAGCACTTAGTCAAAAAATTCCAACTAACGTTCTAGTGTTCTACTTATACTAAACCTAACACAAAGACGATAAGTCAGATACATTTTTATGCACTTAGTCTAAAAATTTCCGCCTAACTTTCTGATTATACAAAACCTAACAAAAAGGTGATAAATCCAATACATATGTATACACTTAGCCTATGTTCGGTAAAACTAATTGAAAGTTAGATACTTAGATCATGTAGTTGGTAGCTGAAACTAAAAAAATGGAGCTGAAACTTGCATCTTTGTACACATGTTTGGCAATGTTGTTGAAGCTAGATCTTAAAAATATAATATGACACAAAAAGACATACCAATAGAATACGATCAACACTTTCAAGAGTTTTCATGTATAATAACATATTATAAACTCAAGCTAGTCTTATAAGCTACTCCAAGTAGCTCATTTTTTAAGGAGCTTATTTTTTGAATAGGTTCTACACAAATGGCCAACCAAACAAAGCTAAAGGCTTAACTTTGTTTTTCAAAAATAAGCTCAAAACTAAAATAAGTTCTTGCCAAACATTCCCTTATTAGTCTAAACAATTCCAACTTACACGGAACCAATGATAATACAAAGATAATTGTCAACCTTATTATTTCAATATGTCCCGACAAATTGACCTTAAATTGTCTATTTTTGTCAAATGGAACACTAATTAAATACCAAGTGAGTATATCATAAGTGACCAACTAAGTTGGATCAAGTGGTTAAAGCTCTTGTCTCTGAAAACAAAGGTCAAGGGTTCGATCCTCATGCCCAGCAAGGCTGGAGGTCCTTTCCTATCTTTGGTAGAACCTGGAAGCAGCCTCTCCACGTGACTTGTATTGGGACCCAAAACCCGTGTAAGATGGCGTTGGGGTTACTTTACTTTTTACTTTTGAGTATATCACAAGTCAATGGGTCACTAATTAGGGGTTTAAAATCCCTTCAAACCTCCTAGGTAAACATCACTCCCGCCGTCTTACTAAAAGTGTCATTTTTTTAATTTTCAAAGTCTAATATTTGCAACTTTGACCTTTAACTAGGACACTTCTAATGGGACGGAGGGAGTAATATCCGGGTGGGTAGCCTCTTCCGGATTACTCTATTTATTGCTACAAATAACATAAATTAGTTTTTAATTTTCAAAGTCTAACATTTGCAACTTTGACCTTAAATTAAGACACTTCTAATGGGACGGAGTGAGTAATATCCGGGTGGGTAACCTCTTCCGAATAACTCTATTTATTTCTACAAATAACATAAATTATTATTTTATGCTAAAAAAAAGAAAAAAAAAACATAGATTACACTCCTAGTACTTAAACAAAACAAAACGAAATGAAAAAAAAAAAAAA
>JANDBE010000051.1:917927-931813 GCA_024320915.1 Erigeron philadelphicus
CTAGTAACATCATTGGAAAAAAATTCATCATCATTATTCAAGTAGTGACCTTGATCCCTAGCCCATTGAACATATTGTTTTCTACCTCCAAAATCATCCCAGTTATTACACAAGCTTAATATCAAATGCAATCCATGTTTCTTGGCTTCGGATATCACAAAATCCAATCCCTGAAATAATGAAAAAGGTTAATTAGCAGTTATCACAAACAGAGAAACCTTGAAAGAAATTGAGAACGATCGATAACCTTAAACATGTCCTCATTGTAAACACCGGGGGAGATTTGGAGAGGTTTGCTACCGGCATCACTAAAAGCCCAAGTCCTAACGACGTTCATTCCCAACTTGGAAGCTTGTTTGAAAGTATCTGGGACCTTGGTTTTGGTAGATGGATCAGCAGCAACGCACATTAGCCAGTAAGCGTTGAAGCCATTAAAGTACATTGGCTTTCCATTAACCATGAATTGATGCTCCATTGTCTCCACAAAAGTACTACTAGCCTTGTTAACGATGGACGTGTAGCATGTAGCCTTGCAATCTCCATTGAGAATACCACTTTCCGGCATGATTGGAGGTGTAAAATGAAACCGTTAAGAGACTAGTTAATTAATGTGTGGAGTGATTGATGCAATGTAGTGTGTGTTCGGATGTTCATAACTCACTCGCTATATATACAGAACGATGAGTGCCTCATCCGATATGCAGAGGGCAAAATGGCTAGGGACGCGACCTCATCATGTTGGTTGTGTAACGCCCGGCCCATGCAAGGCTCCATACTTCTTGTTGCATGAAACTAACATAACTTTAGTTTCTTTACTATCAATAGAAAGACAAAAGCATACAGGATTATGCTGATTAAATAGTACTACTATTAATAGGAAGTTATGCTGATAATTACATAAGGGATATATTATTTATAAGCATGATGAAGTGTATTAACATTTCATATACACTGGTCAGACCATTAGTTTTTTTTTGAAAAGTAACTATTATATTCACACTCACCCTGGCAAAACACTGGTGAGCCCATTAGTCAATTAGATTCTTACAGCTTAAACGTATAAGCTATTGATTAAGATTATTTAATGTCGAAATTAGCTTGGGTTACCATGGTTTATCATATATATGTTCATAAGTTTAAAGTGTTGGATGAAAATTTGAACTCACTATATATAGCTATAGCTATTTTTTTTAACAACAGTGGTGATTGGACTCAACTGCATGCCTCTTCATCGTCCAGTAGAGATCGACCATGTCACCAGCACAGTCAATCCGAGGGCATGACTGACGGTGGAAGTCTCACTATATACAGCTATAGCTATTGATCAAAATCAAAGTAAATGGTTCAATTCCTTCAAAATTTTATACACTAATTTTCTGGTTTATGCATCTTATGTCACTCATTACACGTCTAATACTGTATAATTTATTTTCGTCCATTTCTTTATATATTCTTGGAGTACTTTGTAATTACTTATATCTAGAGTATATGACTTTATCATATGTTAACTTTTTTGTTAGTAGTTCTGTACTTCTGTTGGTGTATTAGTACTTTCAACTACGTAGAAAGCGTAAACCAGGATGCAACTGATCGCGTTTGTGTTTGTTGCAAATCGGCCTTTGGTACGTCACATATGGGCTAACTAACCGTCTCCAAATGGGTCTTGATTATGTCATGTAATCTTAGGTAAGCTATGCCTCAGGTTCTGTTTGCCTTCGCATTTATAATAATGATGTCATGTTCTGTTTTTATGGATGGACTATATCCTTTTTCCTTTCACGGCTATATATTTATTTTTATTTTTTTAAATGGCTATGAGTTTGATCGCTAAAGCTTTGGCCAGACACCGAAACAAGAGAGAATTACAAAGAAATTACATTAACAAAGACGGTCTAATTGACCATAACGACCAAGAGATACTAGATCTTTTACTACGCTTAGACACCTAAAGAAAAGACAATGATACAATAGAATGGAATACGACGAGACTTTGACGTCTATATATTACCAAGATACTCGGAAACAAAGATATCTCAACGACAACCTCTTTTCTTCGCAGTCTTCCTGAGAAAACCATAAGCATTACAGAAACAAAAAAAATGAAGCATCAATTTATTACAGTATCTACTAAAAGCCAGCATCATTAAAATGACGAAGATTAAAATTTTGATGACAAAGGCACCAAGATATTTAACCATCCTCCACTAGCATACATGATATAATAAACTAATGCTGGCAAGAAACCTCTAACTTCCATCATAAAATGTCAAGACAAAATAACAATCCTAGGACAGTAAAAGCACCAAGACAACTGTTATTTCCACTCTACCAGCAGGTAATATACTAAAACGTTGTGCGAACTGCTAATCTTACTCAATCCAGTAAATCCGTCATTGCAGTCCTCTTAAAAGCATCTACTTGAGCCAACTGTCCCGCCATTGCTTTACTCGGGAATACATTATCGGCTTTCAAACGCTCTCTAAACCCGTATGCAGGAGCCTTAGCGTTTATATACGTTTGTAAAAGAGCATGATATTGTCTCATCCTGGCGACATAACCGTCTTGTCTCATCCTATGAAACATCTTTTCAGCATTATGTATGTCCCCCTTCTTTGCATACTGATCCAAAATCAGCATATAAGTATTGAAAAGTGGTTTTACCCGGTTTTGCTCTGAAGCCCGACGCAAAATAGAGTCTGCTTTCTCAATTTCTCCTGCTTCAACATATAGTTTAACCAAAGCGTCCCACGTCAAAGGCCCAATTTGGCAACCACTTTCCCCCATCTGTTTCACAAGATTCTTTCCCTTAGTTAACATTTTATTATTTGCATAAACTTTTAGCATTGCAGCATAATGCTTCGATGACAATCGTTTAAATCTCTCAGACATCAGGTCAAACACAGCCTCTGCTTCCTCTATTTTCTTCAGCTTTCCATAAGCATCAATAGCATTCATACACTCTTCGAGCTTGGGAGTCGACTTGCATACCTCCCAGACTCGATCGACATCATCAACACTTCCAAGTTCCGCATAAAGTGGAAGCAAAATTGAACAAGCCCATCTGTTTTCTTTAAGACCAGCCCCTTCCATTTCTTGTAGAACCACTTTCGCCTTTTCTTTGAGACCTCCGTATATATAGTGCTTAGCCAAAACCACCTGTTGTCAATGATATTAGTCAATCGCATTTTATTCACCAGATTGCATTACATTATATGCCAAAAAATCAATCTCCGCCACATTTCACAAACCAAATCAAATCAAAAGAAATGTTTTTATAATAAGAATGTTGCATAAAATGATTAACATCATACTCTCCTTTAAAATGTTTGACGATTTTATCAAAATTTGTTGTACATAATATCATATATTTGACGTTTTTTCGTTCCGCCAAAAGAAAGTAGGTAAAAAAATATAAGCTGTTACCCGTGTCCTGGAATCCAGCTCCATGTCCTCTGCCTTCATGGTTTCAACAATTTGCTCCATCCCCTCCATATCATTACTCTGGCCTTTAATGTCTATTAGCAATCTGTAAGTAAAATGTGTCGGCTGCACATTTTCTTTCTCCATTAACATTAACACATCAGCAATCTTTTTCTTATTGGTTATTTTATATAACATGAGCAATTGGTTGCACGTAAATGCCGTTAACGGGAATTTCAATTCCTTCATTTTGTTGAATACCGCCTCAGACTTTGCTATATTCGTGGTTTGAACACAGTTGGCTAAGAGAGTCCGGTATATCACCTCGTTTTTAAATGACTCAGGGACTTTTTCAATGTAATATTCTGCGGCTTGTAGACCACGTACTTTGGCTAACAAATCTACACGACCAGCATAATCTTTTTCGTTAAACTCCAACAGCTTTTTTGACTCCAACCACTCTGATAGCTGCAAGACGAACATTACAAAAAAAACTAACTTAGAGCTTTTAACTGATATTAATTGATCATCACTTGCAATAGGGAAGACAACCCATTGATAATAGATCCAATAAACTGGTAACTAGAAATATAGATTTCTACGATGTCAAGCACATCGATTTTGTGTTTCTTAGATGCTTCTATTATTAAAATTTTGTGTGGGTATATTTTTTTAGCACCGGGTTATTCGAAAATGTCATGGTTTCTCATTTTTAGTAACCAGATTACCAGAAAGCTCAACAGCAAGTTTACACAATGTAAAGGAGTAACCGATTATAACTCTAGCATATCATCAACGAAAGAAAATGATGACATGATGTATTGTAGACTTGTAGTATGATGACTGTCTTATACCTTTATACTTGCTTGATAAATATTTGGTGGACAATGGAATCATTGGTAAGGAATGAGTGGTTGAGATTAAAAATTATGGGGTGTTTGAGAAATGGGTGGTTGTGATGTATAAACGAATGAATGTTATATTAATTAAATGTGATTTTTGTAATTGAAATAAAGAAAATATAATTTAAACAAAATAAGTTGGTAATTAAATGACTAAATGAGTCAATTACAGAAATAAATAAGTTTGACTAAATGTATAAGAAAACTATAAATTAAAATTTAAGGTGTAAGAATATATTAGTAATTCCCCATCTTCAAAGTTTAAGGGTTAGTTTGACTAAATGGTATAAAAAGATTTTAGATATTACAGGAAATGGGTCACGAGTTGCCAGAGAGTACTTTTAATGCATAAAACCTCCTACTTGACACACTGCTAATTACTTGCAGAAAAGGTTAAAAACTTTGGAGAAAAAATTATTCGGGTCAACCCAACAAAACCACTTCAGCTCGTACCAAAAGATTTCCCATTTTGATTGTGACCTGTTTTGAAATATTACCCAACTGCCCAGCTCACCGAATTTGACAACTAAATTAGCAGGTATTATGTCTTAAATCTATCATTTTTTACTAAAAAAAATCCATTTCATATGCAAATTGAAAGTTAAATTTAGTGAGAAAAAGACCTGCAAAGCTTTGTCTAACATTCTACGCCTCCTCAATTCAAGCAAAGCCGAAGATACGTCTGCTCTGCTAACACTTTCTTCTTTTTCAAGCCACTTGTCAAGTGCACTGCGAACAGGAACATTTGGTGAATCATTGATAGCCTTAAACAATAGTGAAAAAACTCGTCTTGGCCGATGGGGTTTTTCAGGTGCAATATCATTGTACTCCTCAGAAGCCTCGCTTTCAGAGATCAACTCATCATCATTTTCTGCTTCATCAATCTTTTTTTCAGTCACGTCAGTACTAGAAGCTTCCAACTCAGAAAATCCATCCTCTAAGTCATCATCTTCCTCATCGCTGCTTTTTGTGCCAGCTACTGACGAGAAGCCATACTTTGAAGTTGCCTGAAAACTTGTACTAGAATAGTATCTATTTGACAACCATGGCCCACAAGAAGGCTCAATGAATCTACTTTTCTCCACATGACTAGGATCTGATACTTGGTGTTTGACACAAGAAGCACGCAAGGTGACTGCTGAAAACGTTCGTGACCTGCATGATGTATTGACGAGAAATTGAGAACAGATAATAATAATAAAGAAAGAGAAATATCTAAAGCAATTTCTCTGTTAGTACAATTAACGATAATCAGTAAAGTTACAGAACAACATCAAGCATAAAATTTCATATGAGAAAATTTTCAAACAAGTAAAATCACATAAAGCATGTCTTACACATTTTCCAAGTCATATTCAAGAATTGTGACACACAACTTATAGAAATCTTATAGACCCGTCTAAAAACCTACACAGATACTATTAGCCCAAAAGCATAACCTAGTTCCTTTTACGGGATTCCTTCACCCACAACACGCTAATTCTTTGTCCAAGTCTTTGTTAGTATCATCAAATAGTCATCAAATACACACATTCCTCTCATTTTTTTCATTGAACAATTCATCAAATAACCCCTCCCCTTAATGTAAAGCCAACAGTGTTGACTAAAAACCTTGGATTCCCAACCGCACCTATCTAATGTGACCCATGACCTATATTATGATTTTCGTCGAATGATTTATGAATAGATATACAGATTAACAAGGGGTAACCTTTTACCAAAAAGAAAAAAGAATGTGTTTCTCCAATCAAGGTCAACAAAGAATGCATACGATTTATATACAAGTAACTATAGTCTATACTATGTTATAAAGCAAACAACATTTTGTTGAATTTTAAGTTTCAACAATTCATCAAAACCACATTACATCAATAACCTACATTACGCGCCGCTGCCGCGATCACCACATTTTGCTGCTGCCACCACCAATCGCCGCCCCTACCGCCGCGCACCACCACAACCTGTTACAGCCACCGCCGCCGCCATTACACCACCGCATAGCGCGGGTACCCTTCTAGTACAAGTAATGTACCATGCAATTGAAACGTTAGCATTATGTTACCTATAGCTATAAGTAACAGCTAACAGCAGGTGAACTATAGCAACTAAGTATCTAACGGATCATTTGCATTTCCCACTTCATTAAGTGTTTACTAAAAAAAACAATCATTATAATTGATAATACCAATCAGGGCATCTTAACTGGTAACAGCTTCCTTCTTTAGGCTATACAAATTCCAAAAATATCAAGATTAAAAACTTGCCTGCTAACTTACAAAGCCAACCAATTACTTTCCATTTTTTATCTTTAGGGTGTTTGGATTAGCTTATTTGATAGGCTTATTAGCTTATTTGCTTATAAAGGTAAGATAAGCGCATACTACGTGTTCAGATAAGCTTATTTAAGCCCGTTTTCATAAGCCCCATTCACCAAGCTTATTGGCTTATTTGAAAATCCACATATAAAATTGCAAAAGCTCATCCAAACACTAAAAAACAACTTCCTAGCTTATGAGCTTATCAAAAATACGCCATAAGCTACTTGTTCTTAGTAGCATAAGCTCAATACACAAGCTAAACCAAATACCAATAGATATGAAGCGTAAACATTTCAAGAACAAAGATTATTGAGTAAACAACTTTAACAAGTCAAATTACATAAAGTAAACATATTGGGGGTGGTAGAGATAAAGGTGCGGACACGGCCACGGGGATATCCCGGTTAGACCCATTCGCTTCAAAGATTTGTCTTCCCCACTTAACCTAAATAAGGAAAACCCCATTCTTCTACCTGTCTACAACACACATAGTTGACACTATGAGGTTGGGTTTACCCACCTCTTGGCTCCTCAGACGATCACTAGTTTGTTCGTCAGCCGACATGAAAAAGGCGAATCACGGTAACCACAGTCGACACATAGGGCTGAAATTAGTCAAATTAGATCTCAACCCTCCGCTTACTATTGCATATCCCCAACCACTAAGCTTCCATCTCCGACTCCTCGAGACCCGACATTATAAATGTGAACATTTCAAGAATACATTTTCAATAAAAAAAAATTCAATTTCAAGAAACTAAGTACAGTCATCAAGAACTAAACAGACCCATATAAAAACCCCTTTCCAAATCACAAAAAGTTTTAAACTTTATAATCAAAAACACAAATTTTCATTAAAAAGATAGAAACCCACAAATCAAATGACTTAATATTAATTAATAATACTGTTATTTCACTAGATCAATAATTCTACAAATATTTGCACATTTTTTTGGGGGAAAATAACAAGATAATTTAAATGTGAAAAAAAAGAATAATTACCTGAGAGCAATGATAGATGTTCTTCTAATCGCCAACATATTTGATTTTTTTTTTAATTATTATTTTGAGTGATGAAATTGAAAACTTAAATGAAAGAAGTGTTGAAAAATGGAAAACCCATGAAAGTATTAAACCCCCGTTTCTTTGTTGTTAAACCCTAATCAAGATATGGAAATAATGATAACTAGTCCCTAAACTTTTGAGAACTTCAAAAATTGTCTATGTATTTCCATTTTAAGTAAGATTCAAAGTAGCTTTTGTCATTTCTTTGTTTTTTTGCATTTTTTCTTTTGCATTTTTTTTAAAAATAAAAATAAAAAATCAACATTAGAGCATGTTTAATGGTAGTGCATGTTTTCGAAGCTTTTAGTAAACCTTTTTATTATTCAAAAAAAAATTTATTACTTTTTTTCATTAAAATGAAATTTTTTTTACCAATTTGTTGACAATTGTTAAGTCTTTAAAAGAATATGACACTTTCTCTTCCTAGTTTTGTTATTAAACAATATTTGAAAGACTTTTTTTTATATACATATTTTATTATTGGAGCAACAGTTTGATCAAAACTTTTACGAAAAAAACTTGACTATTTAAGATGTTCTTAAACAATCTTACAGGTTAAACTTTTACCTTTAATTAGCTTTAAAAAGTTTTGAGAGATAAAATAACAAAAAATACCAAATTTGCATTATCGATCATTTCTTTTTTTCTTATATAGTTATGATCCAACTCGCTTAAGCGAAATCTGTTTATATCATGGTTAGTTAGTTGCTAAGAGGCACTCTTAATTTTATTTTAAGTCTTGAGTTTAATTCTTATAAATGACAAGTCTTGGGCTTTTTCGTTTGTCGCTCTGAACGGTATATGCAACATCTTGTTGTCTAGGTTTATGCAAGACTTAAAAATTATACGGTGAAGTTTCATTCGTATCCCAACCGAATGTTTGAAAAAGAAAATACTTCATTTTCTTTTTATCCAATTCATTACGTGTTTAAAAAACATCTACCATGAGATTAAAATCATACTATAAATTATCATTTTCTTTTGGTTATTTTCTCATCTTTTTAAATGTTAATACGAGTAACACAAACCTTTGGAGATACATTGAATATTTAGAAATAAAATAAGATATAAATTTAATTTTTTCTTTAGTATGTCATATTTATAATTCATTTACAATATTCATGTCACGTAAATTATATTTTTTTTCATAACATTCTTCTACTACCATGATATTGCTTGAGTTCTCAAAAATATTTACTTTTCATTTCTCCAAAAGTGTTAGATATTTGTTTTGTAGCTAATAAAATCATTGGCCACAAACAGAAAACAAGAAAGATATGGTTGAGAGTGTAGTTCATGGATATAACCGAAACCAAACTATAGTGGGGTCACTTGTTATCCTTCTTCTTTTAAAAATGAGACTCACAAAAACAACATCACAATATATGGTTTTCACACCATCATTCACAATTCTTCTTCTTCTTCATTAAACACACTTTCATTTTTCAAAGTTTTATTACAATGGCAAGTGGTCTTGCAACACTGCAACATAACTTTAAACTTCAATCCTCTGTCTCACTTCTTCCATCTTCTCAATCTACTTTCTGTGGCACCAAATTTACCACCTCAATCCAGGTTCAACTTCACCTTTTTTACAGTTTTACTATTTTATCTTTACTAACTGTTAGAAGAATCTTTAAATATGTCGTTGCCATTGATTCGGGCTTCTCAAGCTTCTGTAGGGCCTAAAGCGAAATTTTGAAAATGCAGGACTTTTTATTGTGTATAGCGTATTAGAATTCAATGCAAGTATATGTATTTAGTGTGATCAAATTCTAGGCTTTTCTTTGTAAATGTATAGTGTGTATAAAATAATGCGACGTTAAAAATCCGGGGTCTAAAACACTAGTTTTATCAGATTCACGGTCGAATCACTCATTGATGCGGAAGCATCTAGAGTAATACGGAACTATCAAGATATTATTTGCTTTATTCCAAACTCTTTGGTTTAGAAGAATTGTTCCGGGGTATTCTTAGAATCAACAGGTTTCAATTATTTATCCTTTTTCTCGCTGCGTCACTCATACATTGCTTAATCTTGACAAGTTTTGAACTTTATATAGTATGTAATGATCTAAGAATGTGTGTATCGTTTCTTCAAGTTTGCGACATTATCAAGATCAATCTTGAAGAACAACTTTTATTCGAACTTTAGCCTGAAAGGGAATTTTTGTTCTTGTTTTTTTTTTATGGGGTGATATGCATTTTGATAAATTTGTTGCCTTCTTGAACTTGATTAAAAAAAAATTTCATGTAACAATGGTCTACTAAGTTGTGTCATTATCCCATAAGCTAAGGATTAAGGTCATGTTTCTAAACAATACGGGTTTATGAGAGATTTGGATCAGAGGCTTTTCTGAGCAAATCTTGATGACAATATCAAACTTTGTAATATAGTTTGTTAACTTTTATTTCAGTATAAGAGGAAAGTATGTCAACCAAAAGGAGCTTTGAATGTGGTTGCATCAAGTGCCAAGAAGATTCTTGTCATGGGAGGCACACGTTTCATCGGAATCTTTCTTTCTCGTCTACTTGTTGAAGAAGGCCATTCTGTTAGTATTGCAAATTTGAATATTATAACGTCACTAAAAGTGTTCATGAATATCGAGCGTTGACATTGGATTATAATTTAATTCTGTGCAGGTAACTCTGTTCACTAGAGGAAAAGCGCCCATCACACAACCCTTGCCTGGTGAATCAGACGAGGCTTATAATTCGTTCAAATCCAAGGTTTGTTAAAAGTTACACAACTATTAAGGAAATTAATTGTTTGTCTGATAAGTACATGATTTTGCGGTAAAAACATGTGTTAATAAGTACTTATGATGTATTTTCATTATGTAGATACTGCATTTGAAAGGTGATAGGAAGGATTATGATTTTGTGAAGACAAGTCTTGCAGCTGAAGGTTTCGATGTTGTCTATGATATAAATGGTGTGTAAGTTTTTATCAGTACATATTACATATACTTCTTCATGAAAATATTCAAAAAGATCAGTGCATGATGCAAGTTACTCCTCTTGAGTCTTTACTGCTAACTTCTAGAGTCCCAAAGCATAATGATGATGATGATTCTTTATAGTTTTCTTTGGTATAGCAGTCGATATTTTGTAAACCATGCTTCTGTATGTATGCGGATATTGTGATTTATAATAGGACTGTCTCTTTCTCAGGGCGTGAGGCGGAAGAGGTGGAGCCTATATTAGATGCATTGCCAAATCTAGAACAGTAAGATATTACTTAAATTCCGTAAATTTCAGATCCATTGATAGTTGGAAGTTAACTTTGTATTAATTTCCTTTCATACTTTTTAATGATTTAATGAACTATAGGTACATATACTGCTCTTCAGCCGGTGTTTACCTTAAATCTGATCTTTTACCACATTGTGAGGTCAGTTTATCGACATTTCTATATGCTAAATGCTCTAAGCAATACCTCCCAAAATTCCATTCCATGTACATTTTCATTTTTTGGAGAGTTTCATGTAAAATTATCCATTTGCCTATACTAGAGCCATGGAGGTGTAACTTTAGACCCGTTTATGGATTAACAGAACAGTTTGGGTTATACCTTGACTCTAACGGGTTGAACAGGTAAACTTTAATATATTTGATAAAATGAACATGGATTCAATGGGTCAAGCATGCTAAACTGTTACTGTATTATATTTTGACCATGGATGTCACCTCCTGTATCATTTTATGTCAAACATTAGAGTATCATTGTTAAAGTGTTTTGAATTCTGTCTGAAGCGTTTATTGTAGATTGAAGTTTTAAAAAAGGGGAAAAAGTGTTTGCGGGTCAGTCTGACCCATTACCTGATAGCCCAACCCTACTATTTTGCTACCTCCATGCCATATTATCAATTAAAATAAGTCGGTGGCTTGATGCTACTAAAATATTGGAGCCTTGGAGGGTATTTTAAATATCTAACAAATTGTCAAACAGTTTTTTTAACTAAATATTCCAGGTAATAACTTTCATGAGTCATAGGTAGTACAGCGTAGATTCTTGTTTCACATTATACGTTTCGTAATCTTGTTTTTATTGGTGATAGACGGATGCGGTTGATCCTAAAAGTCGACACAAGGGGAAGCTTGAAACTGAGGCCTTATTGGAGTCAAAGGGTGTTAATTACACTTCTATAAGACCAGTTTATATCTATGGCCCGTTGAACTACAACCCAGTTGAAGAGTGGTTTTTCCACAGGTTGAAAGCTGGACGACCAATCCCAATTCCCAACTCAGGTTTGCAAGTAACCCAACTCGGTCATGTTAAGGTTAGTAGCCTTAATCCTTAGGGGTTTTTTTTTTCAACTCATAATTGCAGTAATTTAGTAACAACTGCAACACTAAGAAGTTTTTAAAAATGGTCTTGATGTTTCAAATATTGACCAAATGCAGGATTTGGCCACAGCTTTTATAAAGGTTTTAGGAAACGAAAAGGCCAGCAAGCAAGTGTACAATATATCCGGAGATAGATATGTTACCTTTGATGGACTAGCAAGAGCTTGTGCTAAGGTAAATTTCCTATAATTACTGAAATTTAGAATCCAATAATTTTACAATTTACTCCTTGCAGGCTGGTGGATTCCCTGAGCCCGAGATCATTCACTATAATCCTAAGGAGTTTGATTTCGGTAAAAAGAAAGCATTTCCATTCAGGGACCAGGTAAATACGAAAAAGTCAATCTTCTGTTCGACTATTCTTACTGATCAAACCAATGTTCCATTCATCGACCCAGGAAAGTTACTGGTTAGCCGAGTCAACTTTGGTTGGACCACTATTAGCACATGAAGTCAAAAATAACTAACAAGATGTTTTAAATATGACAAAGGCACATATTCAATCAAATGATATGACAATAAACTAACTTGGGACTTATAAACGGATTGATTTGGGCTTGGTCCTTAAAGATTTATTGAGGCGGCAAATCAACCCATATGATAATGAATGGATTAAACATGCTAAGTTTTCTCTCTGTCAGGCCAAATGGGTAAAACATAACATAGAAAACCTTAAATGAAAACGGGTCAAATCTGTCAGGACAGTGGTTTCATTGCATAAAACCTCCTAAGTCGTTTTGATCTATTATTGAAAAAGTATTTGTCTTACAATCATATTTTACAAAATAGTTATGTATAATTTTTCTATAAGTTCAGCCAAAAGTGTGTCACGTCCATCCATCCCGTTTGACGTTTTACCCAACCCGCCCATATTGTCGCGTTATTTTATTTCGTTGGAGTAACATATCTAGAAAACCATTTATGCAGCATTTCTTTGCATCGGTGGAGAAAGCAAAGGCGGAACTTGGAATCGTCCCTGAATATGGCTTGGTTGAAGGTTTGACAGACTCATACAATCTTGACTTTGGTCGAGGAACGTTTAGGAAAGAAGCCGATTTCACCACAGATGACATGATTCTTGGCAAGAGCCTTGTTTTAAGTTGATTACCATTTTTGTTCCCTGCCCATTCAAGAAGCTATAAAGCAATGAATACAGAATTTGTATAACAAAGTCCAGTTTGTTAATTCATCTTACACATTTGATTTCTACCAAAAAAAAAAAAAAATGGTTCACTTTTAGACATGCACTGGTTGAGCCCATTTTTATATGTCTAACATAATACTGAAAGGCCCAACCCAATTAGTTTTGTACTTTGTAATTATAAGCCCATTATTTGATTTAAAAATACATTATTAAATTTATGCATTAAAAACTTTCACTTAAGACATATATGTTATGTCTTTAAAATGGGATATACAGTATATGAAATTTTCTCTTAAATAAAAAAGGATAAGACCGACGTTGGCTCGATTGTACGAATATAAATACTATATTCAGCGTTATTAATGAAAATAAAACGAAAACCCTAACAATTCGTACGTCTCATTCTTCTGGTCGATCATCGATGATGAATAATGAGTTTGTGGCTGTAAGCATGTTCTCTTTTTATTTTGTTTTCGAGATACAAACCATCAAACTAACAATAACTTTTCCAGTCGCTCGATGATGATATATTTTTTCTTTATTTGAACGTTATTAATTGGTACACCATTGTTTTCCATAAAATCCAGTAGTAGTATATTTCGATCTTTTTTTTTGCAAATGAAGCCTAGCACAACTGGCAGATGCATCCCTGGTTTTTCCCACAGATCTTGGGTTCGACTCTTAGGA
>JANDBE010000051.1:962062-972250 GCA_024320915.1 Erigeron philadelphicus
CTACCGTTAAGTAAGGGTAAGGTCTGTCTACATCATATCTCCCCCATACCCCGGCTCTTGCCGGGATTGGGTATTGTTGTCGTCGTCGTTGCTATGTAATTCCTGATGTAAAATATTATACAATAATATTCTCCATATAATCATAGTTCAAAAATATTTTCGTTTTCAACATACTCATGTAAATAATGGATGTAAACGCATACAATATTTTAGATTCCGTTATAAAAGTAACCAGGCATTTGTTCTTTCTTATGATGGAGACACATGGGGCTCACCCTTGAAGATCAAAAAAATTCTTTTTGACAACTAAAACCGAAAAATAATTCGCAGCATTATGTGTTCATGTGGCCCCGAACCATAGTGTTCCTTAATAATTGTGTTTAAAGGTTTTTAAACAAGATATGCCAATTTGTCAATTGAAAATATGATGTTATAGGACCGGGTTTGTGATACCGAGTGGACGATTTATGACAACGTATGGAGGATGCATATCGATGTCTCGTGTTATCACACGAAAATCCCAGGTATAAAACAACACATCAAAGAGTACTTCAAATCTTCAATAGTTCAATATATCTATTGTGTATATGCAACTCTAAAAATTTCCCTTGTAGGACGAAGCTCGAAAGAAAGGTCTACTAATGGCATAACCACACAAAGTGTACAAATGATCATATTTCTACAACTTTATGAACCAGAATAATGTGCGCATCAAGTTGTAAAAAAAGAATCAAACATGTGTCGCGGACAAAATCCTTTCACTTTCTAGATTAAGAGTTTTCTCATACAACAGTGTCTTTAGAGATTATCTATCACCGATACACACAAGTCACCCGACCAAGTTGTTTCAACCATTATTACCATCTCATGAAAATGTTTAGAAGTACATTACATTACAACAGGCATCTTAACACGAGGAACTTAACAAGGTAAAAAGAAAATTAAAAAAAAAAATCACAAAATTCACTCAACCATTATGCGGTTTCTAAGCTAAACACACTGAGACCTACATCTGTACAACTTTCTAAATTTTGACAAACAATACGGGACTTGTTTGACATCGTTTGGAATACGAGTTTGCTGCAAATGGCATTTTGAGTAAATCAAGTGTGATAGCGCTGTTTCATAGAATCTCACCTCTATTTCTTTAAGGAATCAGTATCATCAAGACGGTTATTTGATGGCATAAGATGTATAAGTTGTTTCGACATTTCAAGCCTTTTGGAATGCACGAGAAGAGGCTCCATGTAGAAGCCTAATAAATCCCAGGAAACTAAGCTTTCCATCTGAGTGTCTAATCCAGTCCTGAAGAACTACATGAACTGGTATCGATGGGCTAAGTCCAAGTTCCTACATTTATAACAAAAGTACAATTTTTCTTTTAATGATATTAAATATCTGTATATTATATTGATAAAGAACCGTGGCTACTGCTATAACATTTTCTTGTCGTCAATGCACTACTAGAAAAGCTAACTCTTCTTAGCATGCATGTCCGGTTAGGGAAAGAGTAGAAGGGGAGAATAAGGGGACGTACCGAAGCAAGTTCTTCAATCATAATAGGGCGGTTTCCGTCCTTCTCAAAGAGCTCATAGGCACGACGTGCAAGCTGCTCCCAGTTTTCCATTGCTTCTAGCTGATGAATGCTAATGGCTGCTGCTCCAAATTCCTCAAAATCAAATTTCTTATATTGAAGAGAACTCACCTATAAAAAAAATTGTTTCCATTTAGCCCTTTTCTTCTCATTTTATCCTAATAATCCTTGAGCACTAAGATAGTATATGAGAATATAACCATATGAACAAAATCTAGCACACGCGAATCCTTTACAGCATCGGTGCAATTCTTCAATAAAGCCTGCAGAAGGTAACCAAGTTTAGATTGGCACTCACAAAAAGAACACAATATCCTTCTTGGCAAACAAAGGCAAAAAACACCTACCGATTTGAAGTTCTGCATGGAAATCAACCCGCTTTTGTTTGGCCCTAGTGACACAAATTGATCGCGAAGATAACCTAACTCTGTAATTGTCAAAGTCTTTGCAACAGCCTGACAAGTAGCATGATAATTGATAAGTTCAACAGTAATTCAACTTGCTCACAAGATTGACCTTGACTTTCAATGTCAAATAGACGTATACTAATACAAAGTTTCAACATTAAAGGTTTGACAGTGTGTTCTTATTAGACGCTAACACGGAAGGTCACGTGAAATAGTTGCTTGAATGAACCAATACTATAGAATCAATGTTGGTTAAATTTGAAGTAAACTGGCGACCTTGGAGGTCAAAGTTCACATTTTTTCCCGGGAAACTTGAGATTTAATTCATGTAGAAAGAGTATATACCCCTAGAGCAGCTTTTCTCAGAGGAGATGAACATATATATGCTTTTACAGTCTTGTAGATTATCATGTCCAAAGGTATTCTCACGTCATGATAATTTGCCAACCATGGATGACCTAATCAAGAAAGAAAGAAAACATTAGTCTAGTTCAAACTTTACAGTTAAGAGTAGAATACATGTTACTTCCACATTCCCACAAAAAACGAAAGATTCCATATACAGTTAAGATTTATCATGATCACAAGTAAAATGATGGTATTGATTTGGTTCCGCAATGTAGCTTATTCTGTATTGAAGTGTGTTCCATATGTTTCACTTTCAGTCATTGGACAAGTAAACCGATACTACTGATATATATCCACATAAAAGATATATGTTCCGCCTGTACCCAAATGTATTTCAGATAGACAGAGTCAAACATTGTCATAAGTTGTCAAGCCATACGTTGCAATGCTCATGTAAAAGAAATACACATTGTTCTTATCAGAAAAGCAGCCAAACTTACTTAAAGCCTGAGAAGCAGTAAGTCTCTTGCGATAATCCTTATTTAGTAACCTCTTTACAAAGTTAACCGCATCTGTTGACAAAGTAGGCCACGGGGCTTCTTCAAAGTTCGGCTCAGCCTTGAGGACGGCACGGAAAATTCCTGACTCAGTGCGGGCCCAAAATGGTCGACTTCCGCATAGAAGAATATATGCAATAACACCAATACTCCACATGTCTGCTTCTGTCCCGTATGATCTATGTAGAACCTCAGGAGCTACATAGTATGCACTTCCAACAATATCATTCAGTCTCTCATCTGCACGTATTTCATCATCAGTAAATCAGGTAAAATAATGAAACTCGGTCACATAAATTAAAGAAAAAAGGCAAGATTTGAGTACAAGATATTGACCTGGTTTTACATAGTCGGAGAGTCCGAAGTCAATAGCCTTAAGGAGTGAATGCTCGTCCTTGGATGTAAACAAAAAATTCTGAGGCAAAACAAAAAGTATCAGCAAATATTCTGGCAGGTTATAATTGTAGTAAATCATAATCCCTCTTTTCCCAAAGGAGAAATGCAATATTTGACTTGACTTACAATTTAACAAAGTGATTACCTAATATTACCTCTACCACGAAGTTAGGAAAACTTGTGGAAAACAATCAGATACACTAATATCTTGTGATAATTATTAATTGTTCAATTTGGTAATCACATTAGAACCTTCCCACCCAAAAACATATACCACAACACACAGAGACCCTCTTTTACTTATATAGATGGGTCAGTTGCAGTTATGTTTTATCTCAAACTAGTCGAACGTTGTTCAACCTGTATTTTTAATGCACAAAAGTCAAAAACTCCTTATCCATCTTATACAAAACAATTAGATCATTACTATTGAAAAAAATATAGGTTCGCTAAGCATGTCGACTCACTTGGGTACAAGTTAAAAGTTAAAGCTATTGTAGCCACAGTGTTCCGGTACCATATCCATTTTGACCCTCACTAAATCACTAGTTTTGACTATTACCCAACCAGCAACCCGCCCATTTTGTCACCTTCAGTGACAAGATGACAACCCTGTATAAAAAGTATGGCATTATATTAGGGAGGCGGGGAGTAATTAATGTATAGATCAACAGTATTATACTGACTCTTTATTGGATGCTGGTAAGTACTTACGAGTTAATACATACTAAATGTTGTGAAGACATATGTTGTTTACCTCGGGCTTGAGGTCACGGTGAACAACACCTTGAAGATGACAATAGGCTGTGACTCTTAAGATCTGGACCATGACAGCCTTTGCATCTTCTTCGGAATATTTGCCACCCCTGAAACACAAATTTGTATTCTTAGTTTACAAATTGACCAAAATATCTATTTGGGCATTTGGCTATGGTTATTGTCAAATAATAAGATAAATTCAAATGTACCTGGCAAGTATCCTATCTAATAGTTCACCTCCTTTACATAACCTGCAAGATCACCAAAACATAGCATACAACAGTAAGTAAATGTTATACCTTCTAAACAAACACATAATGTCAAATAACCAAAAGATGACAAAATATGGAGAGTCCGCCACTTACTCCATAACTATATAGACATTGTCTTCATCCTCGTAAGAATCATAAAACTGAACGAGATTGTCGTGCCCTGTTAGTGCCTTCAATATTTTCACTTCTCTCCTTGCATCCTCTATGGCAATTACCGTTGTCATCTGCACAAACATCCAACGTTCAATTAACAATGGAAAAATAGACACAACCCATAATGTTGCACCACGTCATTATTTGAATCCCATGATCTTTTAGTAGCTTTTTATAGAATTTGTTGTAATGCAACATAAAGTACTCAAATTAAGTATAAAATCAAAACGTAATCGTTTGACCACATAAGTCAACCTAGACATCATTTTAGCAAATCAAGTAAATAGATATGATCATAATACAAACTATAGTATATAAACATACGAATACTAATACCCGAAACTTATGACTCAAAAAGGAAAATAATTGATAGAGCGAAATTACGGAATCAAACCTTAGATTTCGGAATAACTTTAACAGCAACTTCATGGCCTTTCATACTACCTTTCTTTCCCTTTGCAGTACAAGTATACCCAAAATGCCCCCTACCCACTTCTTCACCAAGCTCATAATGACTTAACAACTGCTTTGAATACCCGAAATTCTTATCTAATCCAACCTCAAATTCATTTCCTTCAGGAATTGAGGCCTCATTAGGCTTAACCGACCCATGTCTCCTAGCAAGCAAAGAGCGGATATGCTTAGCAGGCGATGGTGGTGCGAAGGAGCGCTTAAATATGCGAAGAGGCGTCGAAACGACACTCGAATTCGCAGGCGAATTCTTGAAGGCACTACTATTGTGGAAAGGACTTGGACTATAATAAGGAAATGATGATTTCCCATTGGAATTCAATGTTGTGGGTTCAACTTCATTTGGGAAATCGGAGTTTTCGAGTTGGCTTTCGAGGGTTTGATTCGGTTTTCCATGACAAAGTCCCATGGATTCACAAAACCAGATTGTGTAAAATCACACAATAAGATCAAAGCAAGTTGCTTTATGGTGCAAGGTTCAAGAAAACCAAAAATATATATTTATAATAATTATACTAATATATATAAAGTAGCTAAATCATTGAAAAATATGGTAAGACTAATAAATTATGTATAGAATCACACAAAGAGATCAAAGCAACAAACTTTTTTTAGAGTAAAGTTCAAGAAAACCAACAAGAAAGCTAATTTATTGAACAAAATACAAAATTTAAATTTTACAATAATGTAAAATCACACAAAGAGATCAAAGCAAGAAGCTTTTATGAAGAAAACAAGGGCTAAATTATAGGGGGGAAAGGATAAAAATTTTAATCAATTTGATATTAAAGCAAGTGACTTTATTAGCCAACAGAGCATGAAATTCCAATTTCTTGAAATTTAACAAAAGCCCAGAAAAAATTGGAATGATTTTAGCACAATCTTAGTAAAAAGCCAAATTCTTGAAAATATATGGTTCTTAAGTATACCCACCTGCATAAAAAGAGGAAAAAGAAAAAAAAGCTTAAGACTTTAATAGCAAATAAACTTTATGATTAATAATAATGATAATGAATAATAATTGTAATGTCAGAAAAAAACTTACCAAAATTTCAGAATTGATACAAATGGTTGAGTGAGAATGATAATAAGAAGAAGAAGAAGAAGGTAAAGTTTTATTTTGAGTGTTGAGGAGAGTAAGAAAAGAACTTAAAAAAGTGAATGAAGGAAAGAAAAGATGCTTATTTTAGCAGAGAGAAACAACAAAAAAGAAAGGTAATGAAAACCAACCATTCTTTCTTTTGTTTCCTATGCTTTTTTAAGTTTGTTGTTTGTTTTTTAATTTTTTTGCTCTATTAATATATCAAAACAAAATTGATATAACCTAGTGTAAAAATGTTTCGATTATTTATAGGAGTTTTCATATTCGAGTATTATTAAGTAAATATTTTTGGATAACAAAGAAAATGTTAGAAACAATTACGAAAATAACTTATTAGATCACCTAAATGTAAATTTTTGTCTCGTTGATTCTGAGTAATCATTATCCGTTTTAAAAAAGAAAAGATTTGAACCTATTCTACTCAAAACATGAGAATTGAATTACATTCGCCAATAAAGCTAGTGGCTCATTGGTAAGGTCTTTTACCTTGAAATGATCCACTTAGTTTCGGGTCTCAATTCTTACATTTATAAGGATAGATTAATGGGTTTTTCGAGAGTCTTGAATTTTAGACACACGTGTAATTTAAGCTTATCTGATGATAGAAAACATGCTCGTTTCTTAGTAAGCTTTGAATAATTGTCATTTGCCCTTGTGCTATGAATAAGATTAAGATAGTCACCTAGGCTCGTTTCTTAGTAAGCTTTCAAAAAAGTAAGGACTAATATTTTTCATATCATTTAAAATCGATTGGTTGAAATGTCAATAATCCATTAAATAAACTAATAAAACATACTTGATTATAAATTAGAATTTTTGCATTCGCGTGTGCTACATGATGGTATTTTATATTTGCTAAGAAATTAGTTGCAAATGGTTCTATTACTTCTATGGTTAATCCATGTTTTTTTTCCTGAACATTCAGTCGTATGCGACATCAGGGAAACCTCACTGTATAATGGTGAAGCCTTGCACGTACCCTAAACAACGAGATGTTGACCATGAGTCGTTACAAGTATTCGGAGGAAAAAACCCCAAAATTTGTCATACTTAAAGATCGAACTTAAGAGCTTGAATAAAACCTTGGGTTAATCCATATTAAAAAAGATGATAAAATCAATTGAAAAAAATAAAGTAAAAAGAAAACACATAATAAAAAGAGAAATGGGTTATGGGTGTACTGTTGAGAGATGATTAGAGGACCCTATTATTTATGAATGTATTTATTTCTAGTGTAATGGTGGTGAGTGGGGTTGGTTCTTTGGATGCTTCCAGGCTGTCCTTATTTGAGGCAAAGGACTAATAAACATTTGCTAACCAACAGTTTTAGACTTTGAGCTTTGACCATTTTTTTTGCTTTTCCATAATTTTAATACTACTTTCAAGCTTAATCTATTATATTATGATTTTATTTGTACTAATCTTGTTTTTGTATTTGTTTTTGGCATATATGTTGAGCACCATTTGTACTACTAGACATGTCAATGTCGATCTATAATTATCTACCAATATTTATATGAAAATGCGCTAATTTGTTTGTATCGGTTATAAATAACATATTAAACCTATGATGCCATATAATTATTTTCGAACATTCAGTCGGTATGCGACAATCACGGAAACCCCATCGTATAATGGTGAAGCCTTGCACGTACCCTAGACAACAAGATGTTGACTATGGGCCGTTACAAGTATTCGGAGGAAAAAACCTCAAGACTTGCCATCCCTAAGGATCGAACTCAAGACCTTAGGTAAAACCTGAGATGCCTCTGACCCGTTGGACTAGTCATCATTGGCGAGTTAAGTCTTTTAATGACATTTTTTCTTAATTAATAACTATCATAATTAACTACTTTCCATACTTTAACCATACCCAATCTTTTAATGACGTTTTTTCTTCAACAAATATTAGCAAAATTTTTTATTATTTGAAAATGAGTTCTTCCAATTCCAATAAGGATCTTTATAACAACGTTCTTGTTAAAATTTGCCCGATAATTACTACCGGCTTGGCTGCAAGGAAAACAACAAAGTTCAATAGCTAGATTGATTTTCTACATTAGTATTCCTTTTCATTAAAGTTTGACTTTAATATTAATGAAATTCTCCTTTATAGGAAAATCACCTAAATAATCATATCTGATGATGTTTGTCTAATTTTAAACACCTATATCAACAAAATACTTATTTGGTCATAAATACCTTACCACCTAATACCATTAATAAGAAATATTAAGACCATCCACAATGAGAATGTTTGTAGGAAATCCATAGTGAGGTGGATGGTGTTTATAAGGAAAGGGTTGTTATGGGTGATGACATGGAGAGTGTTCATCCATGAGTGTTTGTAGGGAATGATTATGAAGGATGAAGAGAGAGAGAGAGAGAGAGTGTTTGTGTGTGTATATATATAATGATTGTATGTATATTAATTGGATATTTGTATGAAGGATGAATATGTTATTGTTGTGGGTAAAAAAATATTTGTAAGAAGGATGTATGAAAAACACATGTGGCATGATGATTAGGATATTCATAGGAAAAACAATCTAAACTGATGCGGATCGTCTTATACGAGTAGCTAAATGCTCAGGTAGGCGTACTTTGGACCAATCCTTTTCAAAATGAGTGGTGCTATCAGTACTATAGAGTTTGATAAACTTACCACAGAGTATAAATTATATAGTATGTTGTGCAAGTGTTTAATGCACAATTGTGGTAAATTTATTTATATTTGTAGTACGAATCTTACCGCTTTTTTGAATATTTCTATGGAAATAGAAGAAAAAAGGACCAGGTAATGGGAGTAATTAAAAATTTGATATTTCTGTTTGATTATTAACAACCATAAAACTTCGGAAACTAGGCAACTAGCAATCATCAATGGATGGGCTGTATATGGGAACTTGAGACTTTGAGGTTTTTGATTTAAATTTTGTTGCGAGTAAAATGTAATCAAGAATGAAGATTGGAGTTTTCTCAAATGTGAGTTTACCCTGAAACTAAATTGGGTATTTGAAAAGGCATATCGTTATGGTCAAGTTTATTGTTAAAAAAAAAAGAAAAAAAACTTCAAGAGCTACCTCATGGACTTTGATTGGGATGTGTGCCACAGAATAAAGCCATAAACGTCTCCAATTACATGTAATGAAACTGCCAAAATTTATACGAGTATTTGTTAGATAGTATCAAGAAAGTTTAAAGGTTCAAACAAAAGTTATATTTGTTGAATCATCAAACTATTTATATAAACTTTGAAAAGTTAATATTTATTTAAGTATACATACGTCATACATTTGATCAAGTCTAGGTTTCTATTTTGGATGTCGCAAAATGCAAGTTCATTTTCATTTTTAATCAATTTAGAAAAAGTCGGGCGGGCATAGATAAAACCATATCTTACCATACGTATTTTTCGAGTAAGCATAATTTTGTTATCTATATTGACAGTCCTTTTTATCTTTAGCATAAAAATGGAATACAATATAAAAGCAAACGGATTCCCATCCTGGACTCCTGGTCACAAGAAAGAAAATCCATCCAAGTCATAATTTGTTGAAACAGAAACTAATTACTTTTGATCAAATAATAATTTAAAACTCGAGCATCAAGAAAAGTATTCTTTTCCAACACATTTACTTTACAATAACCAAATCCAAAGTCATTTACTTGCATACATACATACATGCAAAACCTTGCTTCAATATTCTTGTCGTCGACATGATCAGGATCCTTCAAATCCACACTACTTCTCGTAACAACTTTACATTATATCAGCGGGAACAACCAAATTAAACTTTTTAGTTCATGAACAATATGATTAAACAAATGAGGTGATCTATCAGAATATTATCTCATTTTTTTATTTTAATTATCCAGTTCGTTGTTAATTGTTTATCGTACATATGATCATATGAAAACTGAAAGTTTCTGTCAGGGTAAAATTTTCTGGCATCGAAGATGGAAACGACCGAGAAACTTCACGTGATAGAGACCAGAAATTAACCCCTCAAAAAAGTCTATCCTTTAAAGGAGGTAATGTACATAAGCCATGATAGCTGCAGTCCGCTGCATATTCGATTTCCCCTTAATTTTATCCATATAATGTACATAAGTAAGTCATTTTTTT
>JANDBE010000051.1:1161561-1174239 GCA_024320915.1 Erigeron philadelphicus
CGATGAGGGAAAACCCCCTATTAAACCCCCGAAGGCACGACGATTAATAGGGGTAAACTTTGTCCCCTCAAACTTGGACCTTTGTATATCCAAGTCAAGCTCTCATAGAAGGACTATTTATATCTCAAAGTTGGTGAAATGGAGATTCGATCCTGAGACCTATAGGTCACTAGGAGAACTCCAAACCACTCCACCAACTCATAATTGTTTATTATTATTATTTTTTTTAGTGTGTTTGATTATGTAAAAATGAATAAATCCGTTATGTTGAAATGTAAATATTTGTTCATTTGATGACATTTCCATTTGGGTGAAAAGAAATTTTATTGTGTGTGTTTAAATCTTTTTTTAAAAAAAATATTTTGTTAAATTTCATTTCTTTAAATTTGTAAGAATAACTCTTATTCCTATGAAGTCTGAACATTTTTAGTTACACAAATGTATAAGTCCATTGAAAAATGAAAGGATTAATATTATTATTGAGGATTTACCTTTAATTTTAGACATGGTTTGTTTGGGCTTGTGTGTGACTGTTCTCGATGGAATAGTTGAACAAATATTTAACGAGAAACATACATGAAAACTATAGTATCTATGCAAACCGGTCAGGTTTAACTTTTTACAAATCGACCAAGTTCAACTCTGTATCTATGAAAAATATAGCATCTAGCAAATCGGCCAGGCTCAACTCATTTTTCTAGTATAACGGTATAAATCATCAACCCGACTAGTTTTCACGGTTTGACAGGTTTAACCAGTTTTCTTATTTATACAAAAGGTAAAATCATCAAATTTATTATTATTTTTTTTTATCAAATTGTTCAACCATTTGATTAGTACTGGTTTTAAAACATTGGAATGACATTATTACATTGCAAAAATGACATTTGGGAAATATATAGTGTTTTCTTAGCTTTCTTTAAATTTCAAACTTTTAGCAAGTGTTCAATATTTCTGTCTGTCCATCTCTCCAAATGTCATCCTGATACATCTCTAGCATGAACAATTCAATTTATTACATAGTATACGGTTCATGCTTTCTTTATGGTCTAACTAATACTTTCCCTTTTTTATGTCTCATTGTCATCTTGACTTGGCATGTATACAATTCAAACAGGATATCTTATGACTATTTCAAAAAAATAAAAAAATCATGACTACACTCAAAATATTACCTAATAAAGTTTGAAGTTGAGATTCTTGTGAGGATTAATTAGCATTCGGCCACCTTGGTAGTGGTTAGTAGTCAATTTTTATTTTTTTATATTACTCCCTCCGTTTCATTTTAGTTGTCATGTTGACTAACTTTAACCGTAAATAACTTTGTTTGTACTATATAGTAGTTGATGAAACTTATATGTACGAAAAGTACATTAAAAACCAAATCCAATTATATATTTTATATCAAGTTTTACATGACACAAACAAAGTTATTTACGGTCAAAGTTAGTCAACATGACAACTAAAATGGGACGGTTGGGGTATTTATTTTGTTGCATACCAAATTAGTAGTAACAGCCCAAAACTCCCAACATATAAAAGGATGAAAAAGGTGACAGAAAAAGAGGACCATAATAATTTTCTTTAACATTGGTTGTCTTTTGAACTGTCTAGCAGAAATTTAGGAAGAATAAATCTGAGAGAGAAAAAAAGATAGAGATACCAAACAGAGAAATTATAAGCCAGCCATTACCAAATCTTGCATTTTGTTTGGAGATAGGCAAAAACCATAGCCATTTGATATTTGTTTTCTTCATATCTATAATGATATCATGTTTTTTTTCATGAAAAACATGATGTTTTGTTTCAATAAAAGAGATCCATCTTGATAAAAATTCATGATCAAGTTATAGATGCGAATCGTCATGAAGGCATGGGAGGCAACGATCCGAAAAACACAAGCAGCCAAGAAACAAGCCAGCAGCATCTTTGGGTCAGCCCATGTGGCCCATGTAGACGACGAAGATATGGAACAAGACGAGGTTCATGCACCCGGTGAGGTATACCATACAGAACGGAACCTATCGAATGGGGACTATTATACAGGAAACTGGTCAGACAGTTTGCCACACGGGTTTGGTAAATATTGGTGGAAAGATGGATGTATGTATGTTGGTGACTGGTTTCGTGGCAAGACAATGGGTCGAGGCACATTTAGTTGGCCATCAGGAGCCACCTATGATGGTGAATTTAAAAGTGGTTATATGGATGGTGAGGGCACATATACGGGCCCAAATGGGGATACGTACAGAGGTCATTGGGTCATGAACTTGAAACATGGATATGGAGTTAAGGAATATACAAATGGTGATATGTATGATGGTGAATGGTGTCGAGGGTTACAAGAAGGCAACGGTAAGTATAAATGGAAAGATGGGAGTTGTTACGATGGAGAATGGAAAAACGGAACAATGTGTGGAAATGGTAAATTGGTCTGTCCTGAAGGGTACATGTATGAAGGGGAATGGGAAGAAGGTTTACCGAAAGGGAATGGAACGTTTAAGTATGCAGATGGAAGTTCTTATGAGGGTAATTGGAGTATAAATCCCGAAGAACAAAACCTTATATATTCACCATCTGATGGTGGTGGTGTGGAACATACTCCAAAAGAAGTTTATGATATTTATCTTAAAGATTGTGTAATATCTCCTCAGGATAAAGTTCCAATTCTTCCCTCGCAGAAGAAACTTGCAGTATGGAGATCGTCAAAAGGAAACGAGCCATCCGTTAGGCCTAGAAGGATGTCGGTTGATGGGAGATTGGATGGAGAAGTTGATAAAGAGCTTAGTAAAATGAAAATGTTAGATGAGACGGAAAGAAGCATGAAAGCTAGAGATGATACTTCTTTATTATCATCATCATCATCATCAGAAGGAAGTCCTATTCGGATTCCAAAAGTCGTCAAGAAACAAGGTGAAACGATATCTAAAGGGCATAAGAATTATGAACTTATGCTAAATTTGCAACTTGGAATCAGGTTAAAACTGCAAATTTCAATCCTTTTGTTTCGAATGTTGCTTAAAGCTCTTGTTTCTTTTTGAATTGCCATACTGAGGTTTAGTTATGTATAGGCATTCTGTAGGAAGACCGGGTCCGATGCCTTCTTTAGACCTGAAGGCTTCAGCTTTTAATCCTAAAGAGAAAGTCTGGACAAGATTCCCACCAGAGGGATCTAAATACACCCCACCACACCAATCATGTGATTTCAGATGGAAAGATTATTGCCCCTTAGTTTTCAGGTAACACATTATATGAGTAATATTTTTATACATCTGTTAAAGGTGTAATTTTGACCCATAACCAACCCGCTCATTTGGCCACCTCTTATATTGATAAAAAAAAAAGAAGGCGTAGACAGGAAGTGTATAATGGTTTCATGAACATGTATAGGACATTAAGGATGTTATTCAAGGTGGATGCAGCTGATTACATGTTATCAATATGTGGGAATGACGCCCTTCGAGAGCTATCTTCCCCTGGAAAGAGTGGCAGCTTTTTTTATTTAACGCATGATGATCGTTACATGATCAAAACCATCAAGAAAACTGAAGTCAAAGTGAGATTCAGATCCTTGTTATTAATATATTACAGATGTATGTTTAACATTGTGAGGTTGAGTTAATTTGTATTAATGGTTACTTTTTAGGCTATATTAAGGATGCTGTCTGCATACTACAACCATTTTCGCTCCTATGAGCATACACTACTCACCAAATTCTATGGGCTACATTGTGTGAAGCTTGGTCCAACACAAAAAAAGGTTTGATATCCGACATAATAGAGGTGGAAGCTCAACCCATTTAGTCATCAATGGGTCAATGTGGGTCGTGTTTTATCTCACATGGGTCAGATCAAACAGCTCAGCTAAAAGGGAAATGGGTCAAATGTTTCGAATGGTTTAAAGTAACCCAAATTCCGTTTTTAATTCACACACCCTTCTAAATCATTATATTTGAAGTCTTCAAATTTTCATGCAATAGTATCATTTATATTATTTCACTGTTAAAAGAAAATGGACAATTGTTACAAGTCAACGCAAACTGTTTTACCTCGAACTTGTTTTGCCCGCCCGTCTTCCCATCTCTAGTCTCAAGGCTAACATCAAAGAGCTACTTTTCTGTGAGTGGATCTGTTATCCTAAATTTAATTTATGATTTAGGTACGATTTATCATCATGGGGAACCTTTTCTGCACAGACTACACAATACATAGACGATTTGACTTGAAAGGGTCTATACTTGGCCGGCTCACAGATAAGCCCGAGTCAGAAATCCAGAGCACCACCATACTTAAAGACCTTGATCTCAAGTTCATGTTTAGACTGGACAGTGATTGGATCCAAGAATTTAGAAGGTCGAGTTTGAGAGATATCTCATTTTTGTTTTATCTTTTTTTTTTTTACAATGGTACTAAATAAACTTTGACATTACTAGGCAAATCGACAGAGACTGTGATTTTCTTGAGCAGGAGAGAATCATGGATTATAGTCTGTTGGTTGGTCTTCACTTTAAAGACACAAATGTTAATGAATTAGGCACTTCAATTGGTAATGTCTTCTTTTCCTTTCTAAACACTAATCAAAACCTTCGTTTACCTTCAGCTTATAAACGTATTATTTTTGCAGACAACGGTGGTGCAGAAGGTTCTTCATACCATGTAACAGACCGTGGAGGGTAATACTACCATTCTTGAAACCAACCATGATTTTCAAAGATGGCAATATAAGTGGGTCGGGCAGGTTGGGCAAGGCTGAAAAAGTATTGGTCGAAATGAATAATCTTCTTACTCGGGTCAAAACTGGCTGGGTGGCGTTGCGTTGACCCACTAGCACTTAATGTTCATTTTGTAACATTTTCATTTCTTTATCACGTATAATAATCTACAGAAATGAAAAAAGGTAGTATAAATCTAAGCTATTGTTTACACCATGCCCAAATCGACCCATTTGTGAATAAACGAGCCAAAAGTGCCACCTCTTATGATATACATGTTTGAGGTGAAGATTGTGTTTTTGTTGGTACGAACTGCAGGTCAAAATTGGGGATCAGCATGCATGCACGGGTCGAAAGAATGGAAAGAGAGAACCAAACGGACTTAATTGGGGAACCTACAGGAGTATGTTATGATGTTGTAATGTTTTTTGGCATCATAGACATACTTCAAGACTATGACATTACCAAAAAACTCGAGCACGCTTATAAATCCTTCCAATATGATTCTACAACCATATCTGCAGTGGATCCACGACAATACTCTAGACGTTTTCGAGATTTCATACTTAATGTCTTTATAGAAGACGTATAGATAACAGGAAAGATATGTTGGTTACATTTGCTGAGAATGTGATTAGTTCTTTAGCTTCTTTTTTTTTTCATAATTGTATCTATTTTTGTTGATTGTTGTGGAGCTTTTGGTGTACAAGGGTCACCTTTTTGTCAAAACTGTATGTATATTTATTGACTACAGTATTTTTTAGTGTTTTATGTTTAAGGAAAGGTGATATTTGTTTTTGCCAGTGTTGGATAATCAGATGTAAATCTAACATGTAACCAAAGCAATATCTTGAAATAATTACCGTTTGAACGACTTCAATCTGCTAACGGCTTGGTAAAAATTGATGTTTGGCTTAAAATGTAAGAGATGTAAGTAATAAAGATGAGAAAAGAAAGGAAACCCTTATTTAACATTGATTTAGGTCACTAGGTATTTTTTTTTTTCGAACATTCAGTTGATATTCGACATCACGGAAACCTCACCGTACAATGGTGAAGCCTTGCACGCACCCTAGACAACGAGATGTTGACCATGGGCCGTTACAAGTATTCGGAGGAAAAAACCCCAATACTTGCCATCATTAAGGATCGAACTCAAAACCTTGGGTAAAACCTGGGATGCCTCTGACCAGTTGGACTAGTCATCATTGGCTGTACCGAGGTATTGACGACGATTACTTTCCTATTATATTGTTCAATATGTTCAAGGATATATTATTAAGTTTGTTGTTAAACATTCAATGATCCAGTATATTGAAACACTTAGTTCAATATTTCAAGGTGATGACATTACTTGCAGGTATTATTGATTATAAAAATGTAACTTTTATAATATTTGTAATAGGATTGCAAGTATGTGCAATCTAGATTTACCAGCGAATTATATGATTGTAAGATAGACGAATTTTCAAGAAATTCGAAAGATAATGCAAGCAGTCAAGCAGAATCTGGTCAGTGGATATATGGACAAAACAGGCCTTGAAGTGAAATCTTTACCTGCTCATTGTTAGGATCATTTGCAAAGCGTTAATATAACGACCGTTTACAGTAATTCTTTCCGTAGCGCAATATTCTGATACCCAAGATGCTCCATTTTTGACCTCATACGTCACCGACGATTATTATAACTTGGTGTAGCCAGCAAGACAAGATGGATAAAGAAAGTAAGATTTCATTCAATGTTTGAGAATGAGCTGGGATCGGAAGGGAAACAAACTCAGACCAACCATTGCTTGAAACGATTTATGAAAGTATGCAAAATGAGAGTTGCAAGCAAACATTATAGTAATACTAAATCAAGTTCAACAAACAGAAACACACAAGCGTTGTAGAGTAACATCTCACTTATTCTCACCATTATTTAACAAGAGTAGTAACTTACGAATAACAAGTTTTAAACACTCGCAACATAAGATAAAACAACAAACTTTTAGACACTCGCAACATAAGATAAAACCTGCTGACACAAAGTTGACTTCTAATGTTTTCTTCATGAGAAAATTCCTTAAAGTTGTAGGATAAACTACTAAGTGATATTGTTCAACAGTAAACCATACTTTCCGGTTGCTATATCATCCTCGAACATGTCCAATCCAAATCCAGCTGGTGACTTCCAAACATGTTCAAAGCCAATAATTTCATTCATCAAATCTGGAAAACTCGGCACCTGCATATATAAATAATAACGATAAACAAATTTTTATATTCAGCTTTATGAAAATGTCAAAAGTATATTTTATTATGCACTATGCAACTTTCTTTATTGTGTCTATAGCTCTAAAAATCTTTATCAAAAGACTTTGCAAGGGTGTATCTGGGAATTTTGAGTCAACTTCTCTGCTCGTATTACCAATTCCTTCCAACAAACCCATATGCTATAAGATAACGGAAAAAATGAATGCCTCAAGCCCATTAAAGGATAGGGTTATTAAAATCTACATTTGCTTACAATTGTTTCTACACACTATTTTGGGAAATCAAAAAAATATATATCCTTATAAGAAAGAAGAAAATGCCCAACATTAAAGATTATTTAGGAAAACGATAAGTTTCATTATGTTGGCTAATTAATGCCCGGTCAGACTTTTTATTCAAGGTAGGTATAATTCGTACCATTTTCGAAGTAGAAGACAACAATTACTAAATGGGAGTCGACAGAGTATTCAAAATAGAACAGAAAGATACAGTACAGAAGCAGAGAGAAAGAGAGAGACCTATTCATCAAGCAGGTGCCTGCAATAATCCATATCATCCATGCTCGCTCCAATTAATAGTTTAAACATTAACCACATGGCATATCTGATGGCTGAACTGGTCATACCAGGCCACTTCACATGATCCACCTTAGTAGATTGTTCAACACCTATCACAAAGTTATTTATGCAACCAATGTGGTCAAATGAACCCTTGTGGTCCAAAAGTAAATAACAGCTTCGTTTATAAAAATTTTATGGAAAGCAATAGAAAAACGAAAAATCTTACCATCTAAGCTCCATAATCATCACACAAAAAATTGACCTTTCCACAACGATTGTCCTTGATATTGCTGAGGCACTGCAATATACTGTTCATTACCTTTTTTAGCTGATTGTTGATTAAAACTCTGACGTTCAGGAATCTGAGACTCTAGCCAGCCATTTTGCATCCCATTTCCAATGCCATCCGGCACTGAAGAAACTTGTTTACCAGGGAATGGAAAGCTTTCCATTCCCAATGAAGTCTTGTGTGTGTTCAAAAGCTTGTTTGGTTGTGGTAAGCAATTGAAAGAATTATCAAATCCCTCGCTGCAGGCTGAGTAAGGTAGCTGGTAGCCATCTAGCCAGCTATAATCATCCAAAGCTGGGCTTGAGTTTTGATTGCCTTTTAAATTTACATTGGGCAGGGGCTCACTTGTAGATTTAGGAGCGGGAGTGTTGAAGCCAGGTGGTGGACCAAAGTGCCTGACAGGTCGGCTCACTGGACTCTTATGAAATTTCGTCTTTGAAGGAATGATATCAAAACCAGGTCCTGAAGTCATAACAGAATCAAGCTTGGATGGTATCTCAGTTTCAGGATCCTGAAATGAATGCCTAGGAGAAGAACCAAAACCCCCGGACTTCAAATATCCTAAACTCACTTGCCTCTCTGGTTTTGTATGATGTTCATTCCCAAACAAATTCAGATTTGAGACACCATTTTCAATCAAGTCCTCACCGCCCATCCATTTTGATGTGTTTGGCTGTACAAATTGCAAATACTGCATATTTCCATCAACGGATGATGCAGCTGGCTCTGAAGGAAAGCTACCATGTGACATTAAGGAATCAGTGCCATCGCCAATGATACTCCTAGATGATGTCAGCTTTGAAGAAAAACCATCATAATGATTCTCAGACACAGCGGGCTTGAAAACAATAACCTCATCTTCCTCTTCACTTTCTCCATTTATAACTGAAACTTCATTGGCATTTGGTGGTTTCACACCGAAGAAGAATTTCTTAGATTTCACATCGAAATAGATTCCTTGCTGCCCAATTTGTAAGTTAGTAGCTAGAGCCTTTCCAGCCGCTATAATCCGTTGCACTCGTGCAATCTTTTCATTGGTTCCATCACCTCCAAAATATTTTTTTCTTGAAAAATCGAGAATCCGATGAGCACAAACGAGTGGAAGAAATCCCCTCAATTCAAAGTCCTCGGGCAATGCAAGACTATTTGTTTCAACTTCATCATACTTGATCAAGTTGTAAAAACAAGTTTTATCTTCATTCTCGGAACCACTTGATACTATCTTGTTAAAAAAAGAAACCAAGTGGTTCCAAAACAGGGATCTAGCGGTGGCTTGCTTCTCCTTGAGTTCATTGGTGACAACTACATCCTGACAACAGGCTAACCATTCAACAAATATCATTATCCCAGGGAGTAAAAAGCTTCCAAAAGGATCTTTGAGTTGGACACATCTATCCACTATGAGTGTCATGAAATCAAATATAACACTAAGTGCATTTTGAAGCACAACTGAACGTTGAAGAATCTCAGTATATGATTGATTTTCGGTGTCCTTATTTGCATTGTAGACGGTGAATATCATGAGCGATATGAACCTAGTTATGAAGAGTTTGCACTCGTTAAAATCTGAACCAAAGCATAAAACCTCATCATCGCATCCGGAACATAGTAGTTGGAGAAACTTTCTTCGGGCAAGAGATAACACTTCTTCGAAAGTTTCCAGGCTATAGATTGAACATAAAAGCAAGTTAGTTACGCTTCAATAAAAAGGGGAGGCAAAAGCTTGGCCTAGTTGCATAAATCAAAAAAAAGCAAACGTGGCAAACTTAGTTGCTTAAATAGTGTTCATCAGAGTTATATTTAACATTTAGGGTCACAGGTACAACCATCGAAACTTGGTTTAGATGTAAATGTGTAATGAGTCAATGGTTTGAGAGTGATCCCAAGTGTACTTGAATGATAGCAACCTCATATATTGCTTTCTTCACAAAAATGATAAATTTATAAAAAAGAATGAATTCATAATTCACTTTTATAACATTAATTATCTTGAAGATAAAAAAAATTAAAGGAAAAAAGTGTAATCAACCCGACCCAAGCAACTTCCATTCATATTTATCATCATTTATGCCATTATTAAACAACAATCATTCAACCATTAACCATCTGGTCCATTTTGGAAATTCTAAAAAGATTAAAAATAATATTACTTTTTCAAGGAACATACCTTGTGCGAGTAAAAAGAATTCCATTTAGTCTGACAAATTGCGTGCAGAAAGATTTAAGAATTCCATTTAGTTCTTTATCTTCAACACTAGTAGGTTCTGTTTTCCTATCTTTTAGTGATACCCGCATGTCACCTCTGTTTCTTCCTTTGCCATTCACTCGTGATGGTGCCTTCTTGGTAGAGGTAGGTTTTAAATCCCCAAGCAACTGACAGTAAATTTGACGATTCTGCTAGAATCACATTGAATATTTATAACTGTTTTATCAAATTATCTAAAAAAAATATCATATAAACTCTTAAATATCATATATACCCAAGGGTTTTGAAACATGAAGGTTTAGGAGGGGTGTATATGAAAATCACTCGATTATTTAAAGAATAAAGAAACACGTGTAGGACATAAAGCTGGTACCTCAACTATTAATCTATTATGACATTTTAAGTTATGACACTCCATTAACCTAGCCACACATGCTGCTACCCCTAAATCACTAAGGTTTAATGTGCAAGCATTCATCTAGAGAAATGTTAACGAGATTATAACCGACATACATCCATCTAAGATTATTTAATGCAAAATACGCTATTCTTAATAAGATAGTTTAAGGGGTAGAACATTGACAGAATGAGAAAAAATGAATTAGTTCTATACATCACTGGTCCAAATTGCAAGCACATACCTTCTCAAAAGCAATGATCAAATTCTCTCTAGCGGTGATAAAAGGAGCGCCAACTGCTAAACTTCGGAAATAATGATATATGGACAACAGTTCATCTCCAGAGTAGGAAGCCAAGATAGCAAGCTGAAAATACAGATCGTTGTTCATATAAATAAAAACTAAAAAGAAGAGGAGAATTAAAAATATACAAACTACACAGAAGACACACCTGGTTATGAGGATTGCCACTTGAAGGCCAAAGGGTAGCAGCTTGCTTATAGTAGCTTGATGCTGCAGCAAAATCTCGTGATTTTGAGTCACCTTCCCCATACAAACCTTTGTAACGAGCAAGGTCTCCTAGGTAAATGCAGCATCGATGGCATGACATCAAACCTTTCTTCACATCAATGGATTTGTTCCCGTTAATATTATTATGTGAATCATCTAACGTATAATCCAAAGACAAACCATATTTTCCCCTGATTTTCGTCATCAAATCATGATAGAATCTAGTAGCATCTGAGAGGAAGGTGTTAAACTGGGAACGAATTTTGGTGATTCCGTTAGGCCCTGAACGCAGAGGACCTTTAGCAGAAGCTTGGGCAGTATTATAGTGTCCACGAAACTCCTCAATACGCTTGTAATGTAAATTCCACAGAGCACATTCGATCTCATATTGTTCTGATAACTCATGGTCTTCAAGAAGAAATGACTCGTACTTATCTCGCATTTGCTGCCAAGCATTAGTATCTGATGGAATTTTTGCTTGTGCTGCTTTTCTACACTTGCTATCCAGATCGGGAATCTAAAAAAAAAAAAAGATAAATGAGATTATGGTTCACTTTATGCTAGAAAATGAACTTACTGTGTTCAATAGCTTGCTTCTAACCTAAACTTCTGTTGGCAGTAGGTCTACCAAGTATGTATTGTATTTAAATAACATTTTGAGTTTTATGAAATCTTAAAGGAAAATGATTAATACGCCTGATTGGTATGCCTAAAAATAAGTCTAAGAATAAGATAATGACACATTACATGATGGATAGTAAAGATTAAGAGAGAGAAAACTAATGATACATGTGTTAAACATCTAAGGCATTGGGCATATCTTTAGGCATGTGTTTTATATCTATCAATCATTTATTTGCCTGATAAAAATTTTAAATGCTTATGTAACTATTGCAATAAGAATATTATCCTTGTATTAATCTTGATATGAATCAAATATGATACAATGATCTTATTCTACATATCAATCTAGTGTTATTAAAAAACAAATTATTAAAACGGCTTTTATGGTTACAGCGGCTTTGCTTATTAACTTTGACATCATCAAGGACGCTTACCATCACACACACGGTGCATTATAAGAAACTGTGTCAGTAAGCATCTAACTCATATATAATGTGCGTCGTCAATACCTTGTTATAAAGATGTTGAGCACGCTCCCTTGACGAATTACCCAAAGTATTATTCATTGGAATGGTCATTGTCCATCAAACAAGTTTTCAAAACTTAGCCAAAAAAGATCTGATCCAAACAGCACTGTTCAACCACCACTGAGCAATCACTGCATGGCACAAGACATCCTTATTAAGTCAAAATGTCAACATAACTCGGTAAACCAATGAATAAGAATACGGGCATCTAACTGCTATTCATTATAAAAAATCAAATATCTGTTATACTTATACGTCCCTTAGCATTCATCCAGCAGCAACCCACTAGGATGGCGATCAATGTCTACTCACCACTAGCAGTATTAAGCCATTTAAGGACACATATCCTGGCCAGCTGGCCTTCAGTTACTATTTCAAGTACATGTCGCATACACCGTCATTTATCTCATCCAAATCTCAGCCCAATAATGTCAAAACTATCAGATATGGATGGGGACGACTATGGTCAGAGTCAGACACAATTTTGTTTATTTTCTAATTAATGTATGTAGATTGGCACTAATGCAAATTTATATATAGGGATATATTCAGCTAATTTTTAACTCTTGTCTGGTATAATTCAGCTTTTTTAATGA
>JANDBE010000051.1:1203992-1214059 GCA_024320915.1 Erigeron philadelphicus
TGCAATATTTGTGGTTTGTTATTTATTTTAAGACTTTTTACTATCTGGGTATGTTGTATAAATCTTAAAGTTGCAATATTTGTGGTTTGTTATTTATTTTAAGACTTTTTACTATCTGGGTATGTTGTATAAATCTTAAAGTTGCAATCTTTTTGAGATATTCAGTTAGAACAGAGTTTAGTATCTGGGTATGTCGTATAGATCTTAAACTTGAAATCTTTTTGATATATTCATTTAGAACAGATTTTAGTATCTGGGTATGTTTTGTAAGTTATAAAGTTGCAATCTTTTTTGTTGTATGTTTGTCTACAGCAATATTTACTATCTGGGTATGTTATATTAATCTTTAATTTGCAATCTTTTTTGTGGAAGTTTCATTGGGTATGTCTTGTAAGTTATAAAATTGGTTATGTCATCTTCTGTAATAATATGTGGTGGTGGTGGTGTTTATATATGTGATTAGGAGCGTTAGATTTGGAAGTCTTGATATTTTATATCTGTATTAAAAAAGGCTAAATTATATAAGTCATCAAATATTTGCATATTTTTTCTCATTGGATTAAGACTTGAAAGATTTTGGCTGGTGGGTCGCCTCCGCAGCTGCTTGTGAAAAAGTCATTTGGTGGTAATTAGCTAACATATGTATTGTTTATGGTAATGTGTTGTGACCAGATGAATGTGGAAAAGCTAATGAAGATGGCTGGTGCGGTTCGTACCGGTGGAAAGGGCAGCGTTAGAAGGTTTGTATCTAGTTTACTGTGTGTTTTATGGATCTGGATGTTTGTGCATATGCCATAATTTATGTGTTGTTTATCAGAGTAGTTAGTTAGTTGATTAAGTGAGTGACTGTATGAAGACTTCAGCATATATGTGAAGTCGGGGTTGGGTAACTCTGGAACATGTCATATTTTATGAACGACTAAAGATTTAAATAATGGGCTATTGTTTTTTTATAAGTAAGTTTTTTTTAGCTGAAACTTAGGCTTATTTGAAACTATTACATAAGAAGTTCAAGGAAGTTATGCTGAAGTAACATAAAAAATTTAAGGAGGGTATGTTATGCATCAATGAATCATTAGTTTAATGACAAGGCTAAATAAGGCGAACATGGTCTAAAAAACACAAAAATATCAAATGTATAGGATGCTCACTACTTGGATGGCAAACATAGCTTCATAGTTCATATGATCTCATTCATTGGTTGAAACTTTCAGATTAGTTGTAACAGTAAGTAGGAGTGAGGTTCGGTGTGCTAGTGCTAGGGGTGGACAATATTATGATCTCATTCATTGGTTGAAACTAATGGATTCCAACAATAAATGAGATCATGAAATACAGTGTCCCACTGCAAAAAGGAGCATGGTGGTGGACAATACTATGATTGATATAGGGGCAGGAAAGTGAATGATGCATTAGCAGATCTGTCGCATTTGTTCTAACAACAGACAAGGGTTCACAATATGTAGCTTTTCTTTTTGAACTACAACAAGGGCTTAACAGGTTGACATCATAGATAGGAGAATATAATGGACATTGAAAATCGGAGTTAGGATTGTTAATCTTTGAATGACATATATGTGATATTGGTAATTGCAGCTACATAGATGTTTGCCTTTTAGGTTTTAAACGCATTCAATCTTATCAGAACATGTCTGCCATTTAAGACCAATATATATCGGACGCTAAAAAAGACTTGCTTGGTACTGATAATTACTAGATGATGTAGTTTATTTGAAAGCTATAGATATCTGCATATCCACAATTGTTAAAATTGTTAGCAATTCAACTTGCTTATGTTAAAATTGATAGTAGCCATATGACCTTTTTGGATGCATATAAAATTTTTATGCCCATATTAGCTTGATGTAAATTGTGTTTTTCTTTCTTTGCAGAAAGAAGAAGGCTGTACATAAAACAACCACCACAGATGACAAGAGGCTGCAAAGCACTTTAAAGAGAATAGGAGTAAATGCGATCCCAGCAATCGAAGAAGTCAACATTTTTAAGGATGAAACTGTCATTCAGTTCTTAAACCCCAAAGGTTCTGATATTGAATGTTAATTTCCTTCTATTTGAAATTATGTTGCAACTATCTTAACTCACAAAAAAACTCTATTTGCATGTCTTTCAGTTCAAGCCTCTATTGCTGCTAACACCTGGGTGGTTAGTGGTACTCCTCAAACAAAGAGTATGTTACTCTGCTATTTCTGAAACTACTTTCATACATATTTTTGTTTTAATAACTTGTATGTAATAAATCATACATATTGCCGTATTGGTAGATGTGGTAAAATTGGCAGGTCAGGTAACGGGTCAAAACGATCTTTCTTTTGTACAGGCCAGCATGGGTTGCCATATAATACAATTGTCAAATACTTGAATTCATCATTTAGAATAGTGTGTCACTGATCATAGAATTTTAATTACTATTTTTTCCTATATAACTGTATTTATCTTATAAAATGATTTAGGAGGATCTACGGATTAAAAGAATAGTTTGTGTTTGATACGTTTTCCTAGAGATATATCTTTTTTACCTATTTTGCCCGGCAGATTGACACCAAACTGTACCCCTCTGATCCGCTCTTAAGTCAATAATGAAGTTTAGACACTATTCTGCAGATTGATACTAAACTGAACCCAATTTAAGCTATAATAGCTGTCACATTGCTTCACCGATGCATTAATATGTAATAAAGTTTAGAGACTATTTTGCAGATACATCATATTAATAGTTTTCTGATTGTATCAATATTTAACATTCTCTTTTTGCCTGATTTAGAATTGCAAGATATTCTCCCTGGCATTCTGAACCAGTTGGGTATGTCTAAATTTACGTATATTTTCCTTGTAATACATGTTTTGATTATAGATGTTAAAAGTGACGATTTATGTAATGAACTGTATTCTATCTACAGGACCAGATAACTTGGATAACTTGAGAAAGTTAGCGGAGCAGTTCCAGAAGCAAGGAGCAGGTACCGGTGAAGGTGCTGATGCTATTGCAACTGCACAAGAGGATGATGATGATGTCCCAGAACTCGTGGCTGGCGAGACATTTGAAGCTGCTGCAGAGGAAGGGCAGAAGTCATAGGGTATTTTAAAGTGCACCTTGTGTTGCTTATTATATATGCATTAGTTTTTAATGCCCTTTTTTGCTTAAAGAAAATACTATTTCAGTATGCATTTTGATGTTTGTTGCATAACTTGTAGGAGTATGTATGTTGTGTTTGCTATTCAGTGTTTGCATTTTTCTAAGAAAATCATACTTTTCTGTTGCTGGCATGTTTTGGAAAAACTATAAATTTAGCGACAATATGAACCCGTAGACATTACATAGTCTCGGATTCGTTTTGAATGAAGATATCATTTTCTTGTTTAGTTTTCTGAAATCTCATGGTAACCACTGGACACATTTGGTTGCAGTTAGTCTTAGTTATTGCAAACATGTTTTTCTTTTCAATTTTCCAACTAACTTATAGATGTATGAATGACTAAAAGTATCAACAGTCAACAAATAGGGGCACTTAGTTATGTGGCCATCTAAATACATAAATGGACAATGGATGTTAATCATGACTGCTTAAAGAGTACTGTATGTGTTATTAGCATGGTCTGCTTATAGGGAGGGGCTGGAATTGATGGTGCCTCCCACCCCGCAACCAGCCACGCGGCTGGTAAAGCTCACGGTCTTGATACATAAAACAAGTAATCTATTGTTGATGTTATAAACAAGTTGAAGTATGCTACTGCTTTTATGAGATTTGGACTAGATATGTTATTAAACCTTGTAATTAATTAGTAGTACACAATAGCTATTACCAAACCTACAATGCATTTACGACTCTTATCAAATAAATCAACACAAAAGAAATTCCACAAGGAGTTGCTTCAACTTTAATCCCTACATAACAAAGTTCCCTTGTGTATTGATCATACTCTCTTCAGATTTTTCACTTTGTATGCTTAGTGCATAACGTTTTCGTTGTAAAAAGGAATTGCCAAGAGACACGACAAGATCATTTGGTACGTCTAATGACAATAGCGTGGTTGTTACACGGATGTCTTCAAGCAACATGGATCTTAGTCATTGCTGTGATTACTATATTTTTTGGTTTTAACATGTTTTGCCAAGCTACAAAATATGATGTTTTCTCTAGTCGTGTAAAAGAGGAAAGTATCCAATGCCAAGATACCCAAGAATTAGTCGCATTTGATCGTGATGTGGCTCCAATCATTTTGGTTCACGGCGTGTTTGGATTTGGCGAAGGGGTATATATATACATATATATGTCATTGTATATGCCACCATGAATGATGCACCTACGTTTTGCCTTTCTAAACTTTGTTCTGTATGTAGAAAATGGGAGGTATACCATACTTTGGAGGAATCGAAAAAATGCATCAACGGGTTTTCAATCCTGACCTTGGTTCATTAACAAGCCTCTACGACAGGTTCGTACTTTGTGTACCTTCTATTCGTCTCTCTTAGCACATATGTTCGAGTTTCTCAAGCCTACTTCGTCCTACTTTTTCAATTAATCGGATTGACTTAAACATGGATCGATTCATAACCTAATCTAAATGGATAAAGTTTTGCTACCAATTGATTTAACTAAACTAACTTAAGAAAAATCCACCAACCATTTTCCTAACATGTTTTGATTAAGAAAAAGGTTGGCATTTGTAGGGCACGCCAATTGTTCTATTACATAAAAGGAGGACAAGTTGATTATGGTGAAGAACATAGCAAGGCTTATGGCCATTCACAATTCGGATGTGTCTATAAGCAAGGTGATTGATGATTTAATGTTATTGACAAATGTATGTAGTGTTTCAAACTACTATCAAATAACCATCATTAAGTTAGTCTAACGAATAAACTCCCGAAATATTTATAAAAAGGTCTCAAGTTCGAATCTCACTAGGTACAATTTTGGGGACGGCAATAAAAAACAGACATCTAACTGCAAAAATGCTCACAATTATATCTATATTTATACAACCTAAACATTTTTTTCTACCCAAAATATTCCTGTATGCAAACAAAATCCCACACGCTTTTCATTTTCCCCTTTCTTCTCCTCTGCCCACACTGAACACACCAAACACATATATCTCACCGTAACCACCCACCGTCGTCAATCACCGCTGACCATTACCATTGCAGCCATAAATCCCCAAAACTATCACCGTTTAACTGTCACAACGCGCGGACATCTATCTAGTAATAGGAGAAACTATACATTTTTTTCTTTTCAGAATTCCACCTCGAATTACCTAAATAGAAAAATACCATCAACCGTTTATCCGTTTTAACTTACAACTATTAAACCTTGTGCCGTTGTAGACTTGTAGTCACAATTGTTGGATGATATACACTAAAGACACTATTACACGTACCATTTTATACATGTCGTGATAACCTCTGTAAGTGTTCTGTTTTTCAAGTTGTATCCAACTGATTTGGCTTTTAGTTGCACCAAAATATCACACATTCTAATTGTATAACTATAAATTGGTAGAAGCCCAAGTTTAAAATTAAAAGTCATGGTTCAATTGTATACATTTGCAATATAGAATGCCTTGTGATCAGGGGCGGTACCACATGGGGGGCAAAGAGGACAAATGTCTCCATCAAAATTTAGATTTTGTCATATATTTTTAATTTTTTTTATTGATTTTAAAAAATTTCCTATAGGTTGTTAACATTTTGACCCCTTATATATTTTTATTTTACGGATTTATTCATTTTGTCCCCTCTAAGATTTATTTCTGGTACCGCCTTTGCTTGTGATCTTAAAGAACTTACCAAGATGGATTAAACACACTTAAAATGATATCCTTGTGAAAGGTAACCTTGTCGAATAACCAATTAACAACACTTAAAAGCTACCATAAAATGTATAGATTAAACACCTTGTGATCTTAAAGAACCTCCTAATTAAGACGTCTTAATGATATCGTTAATTATCTTATACTTGCAACTGTTAATGTGTGCAAGTAATTCCACATTACTTTCATTATGTCAATAGGAAGATATTCGGAATGGAACGAAGACAACCCGGTTCATTTTGTTGGCCATTCAGCCGGAGCTCAAGTTATTCGTATATTGCAACAAATGCTTGCCAACAAGGTTGATCATCTCAATCTATGTAGCACAAATTAAAAGTACATGTGAAAGTTTACAGTCTTATGTTTAGGAGAGTTTAGATGCGAAAATCAAATTTACTCGAATTAGATTTTCCTCATGGTTTGACTTATTTTATTTGGTTCATTGTATTTAACTAACCCGCTAAATTTGAACGATTAATGTAAAATTTTTACGTTGACCAATCAAAAACTCCTACGTGGCAGCTCATATGGTGTGTCACGTATACACTTTTACATTAATCGTTCAATTTAGCGGGTTAGTTACATACAATGAACCAAATGAAAGTTACATTCACACAATAGGAACAATGTAGAAGTTACTTACACCCCCAGATACTAAACCCTTTATAATACGTCAAAAACTCGATCTTCTGTATCCTGTACTTTTGAATAACAAGAAGCAATAGATAACCCACCTAAGTACTGAAAAATAAGTGATGATCAACATACAAGACCATCCTTCTTTAGCATATTAAGCATCCATAACCCACTTATATGAATTGATCTTCCAGAGTTCTTTCGCAAGTTCTTATTGTTTTAGCATTTTAATATTTTTTTTATTGTTTTAGCACTTATTCTTGTCATTTCCTTTTAATCTTTTAGTGCTATATTACTGACAAATTTGTATCAAGTTTCAACTTTACCTTTCAAGATACAATTAATAAATTATGCCGTAATTTGTTTGTTTATCTCCACGTAACAGGAGATACACTTGGGTCTTTTGTATATGTCCCATGCGAGGTGATTAAGCAACGTATGCAGGTTCAAGGAACAAAGAAATACTGGGCTTCAGTTGTCATGAAAGACGCCACACACTTGAAACCTGATGCCAGCATGTATGGCTACTATACTGGAATGTTTCAGGCCGGCTGTTCAATTTGGAAAGATCAAGGTCCAAAAGGACTATATGCGGGGTATACTTCAACTACCACCCCTTGAGTTTTTAATGCTCAAAGATAGGACTTTCTTCTAGTTCAATTTCAAGTAAAAACAATGGGACTCTATACATCAAATCCACCCGCTATATTCTTTGTTCTTTTTGCCCTCTAGTAGGTACAAGTACAACTATAGATAGAGTTGGCAGTTTTGACCCATTTACCTATAAATTTGTTGATTTGGGTTATGCCTTTTCTTTGCTAGTCTATTGTGTCAAATGGGCTATGCTAAATTATTTTACCAAAAATGAAACTGGCCGAAAAGTGTAAGTGCATTAAACCTTCTACATCTCTTCATTAGAAAAAGGTTAGATTATCATTGTAATAATATAGATGCTGTGATCATAATAATACTCTCACATTTTAAATAATGGATAAAAGTCTTTGTGGTCCGCAGCTTGTTTTGACTATCAAAACTACCTGACCTATGCAGTTTGTCATCTCTAGTTATGAGGTTTATAATGGGAACTTTTCATCTTTTTTTTTTTAACTGAGATGATAAATATAAAGTTCTCCTCTTTGGAAATGTTTGCAGTAATATTAATGATACTCTTGGCAGGTATTGGTCTACACTTGCTAGGGATGTTCCATTTGCTGGTTTAATGGTAGTTATCCCTCGATTTGTTTAAGCTCACCTTTTATTCTTTTTGTTCATCAAAGTGCAATTACATAATAGTATGCACTAAAAACATACACAATTAAATCTATAACACATGTGAAAGTTTCATTAAAATTCAGACTGCTAGATCGTTGACTTATATACTCGTAATTCTGTTTTTCAAGTATTTATGTACAAAATGTGCAGGTTACATGCTATGAGGCTTTAAAAGATGTTACAGAATATGCGCAGCAAAAGTGGTTTCCTAATTCAAGCTTCCATGTGAATAGTTCATTTGAAGGGCTTGTATTGGGAGGAGTAGCTGGAGGTTTGTTTACATAACCAGCATCTGATACTCTTACTGGTTGTTGATTATAAGTTTTCATTTCGTGATTTGCAAAACTTGCAGGTGTTAGTGCATATCTGACGACTCCATTGGATGTAATCAAGACAAGACTTCAAGTACAAGGCACAATCGTAAGGTACAAGTTTATATAGTAGAGGTGGCAAATTGGGCAGGTTGGGTGGCATGTTACACCAGGTACTCTGGTGTGTTCTGATATGAGTTGGATCGTATTGACCCAAAACACTTTTGTTAAATCTATTATATTTCTATATCGTCTCAAGTATTATTAAAATAGTTATACTACTTTAACAATGCTTTAAATGGCTTTTGATCTATTTGACCCATTTCTTTGTCTAGCGGTTTGTTTACTTTTAACTCGTTACAAGAAAATGAGTTAAAATGGTGACCTCTCTGTTATTAACAAAGTGTATTTTTTATAATCAAGCACCAAAGCATATAGAATGGAGGTAGCAAGATTAATCTGTTTTGTGTTCTTTTTTATCTCCGCTCTGTCATCTTTGAGCAATAAATAGTTTTGTTTGAATGGTGGACAAGATGTTTTATGATGATTGAAGGTACAATGGTTGGCTGGATGCATTTCGTAGAATATGGATGATTGAAGGTCCAAAGGGACTTTTTAGAGGAAGCATCCCAAGAGTGATATGGTATGTTCCAGCTTCTGCTCTTACATTCATGGCTGTTGAATTCCTGAGAGACAATTTCAACGAGAGACCGAACACGAATGAAGTCAAAGAAGTCACTAGCTTGTCAATAAAAAGTAAGTCACCCTTGAAGCAGGGTTAGATCTGCATTTATTAAAAATTTGTGGAATACTTGAAACGTATCAAACCAAACCAAGTGTATTCACTTTTAGATAACCATAGTCTCGCTTAGAAGTTAGAACTTAGAAGGCCGTAAAGATGGATTTTAGCCATCAATGTGCGTTCTCTTTTGGGTAGCCTTAACTTCACTTAGATGGCTGTAAAAAAATATCTTAGCCGCCAGTGTACATTGAAAAGCAAATTGTGAACCGAGTCGTTGCTTATTGTATAACCTTCTGACCCCGGCTATTACAAGACCGGCAAACTGAAACAACTCATCTAATGTGCATTTGGTTTAGGTTTAGTACTTTGAATTGCTTTATCTATCCTTCTAATTTTTTTATGATTGAACATTCTGAATCTCCTTATTAGAATCCTACTCGTGTGATGTGTAACCGTACATGGTTTTTAGAATATTTAAATTGATGTTCCAAAATAATACATCTTTATATCTTTATCTTTATACTTCCAAATCTTTAAAAAAAAATTATTTTCCTTTTCCATTTATTTAATTATAATGTCATATCTTTCATAAAGCTTATTTCATTTTTGTTTTTATTATATATAACGTCATATTTCTTTGAAAAAAATACTTCTATTCTTTTTTTTTAAAACTCTAATAATTTATACATGGTGTTTAACAATTTCATGATCTGAAACAACTTTGTAATACCAGATTTTTAAAATTATCTTTGTAAAGACAAGCGGTTAGAGGGCTGACATCTGGCCAAAAAGTATCTTCGATGGTGATGGGGTAACATAGCGATTTATAATTTATTGATGGTGTTACTCTTAATTAATACTTTATTATTGTTGTTTACTAACAAATTAATTAAGGTTGACTTTCTTGTTTATTAACTGAAATGTTTGGGGTTCTTAGTTTTGACTTTGAGGTTAAACACAAAGCTAGTATATATGATTTCATACTTCATTTTATTTTTTCGAACGTTACCTCACTGTATAATAGTGAATCTTTATACGTATCTTAAATAACGATATGTTATTTTCGAGAATTAAATTTAAAACCTTAGATAAAACCGTGAGTATTTTGGGCTCTTAAATTGGATAAGTCTTAAACGAACCATAACTCAATTTAACATGGATTCATTAAATGTTCATAAAAAAACATGGATTCATTAATGCTCCTTTTTTTTTTTTAATAAATATCCAACTCCAATTTCAGACGAAACTCATTATGGGAAAACCCTTGTCTT
>JANDBE010000051.1:1342059-1352421 GCA_024320915.1 Erigeron philadelphicus
GGATGTTGGATCATCATAATATCTTTGTGCAATCGCATTAACCCAATAGATTTTGAGGAGAAAAATTAATTTTTGATCGTATAAAATGAATAAATATAAATTAATTTGAATGTAAGTAATAATTTATTCTTCGTCAAATTTATCTGGGATAATAACTATTTGTACGATGAATTATTTGCACATGTCGCCGGTACGTGTTCCTGCGTTTCATAAATGTTACGAGTATTTCTTCCTTCTCATTTTAAATTCAGCCAACCGGAATTGAAACACTTATCTTTCATGCCATCCTAAAAAATTTGCCTGGTGTTCTACTTCCTTTCGTGTGTATGTATGTGGTGTGTGTGCTCTTTGTGGTGAGCAGGTTTTTCTAATAATTAATGGAATGGAATAAATTGAGGTAGGCTTCTGCCAATTTTCTTGTTTTTTTTTTGCTTCTCTTTTTTTTTTGTTCCTGTGATTCGTAGAATTTCTTATTTCTTTACGTAAATATATAAAAAGTTCTGGTCTCGAAATGGCTGTGTTCTTTCTTCTTCCCAACCGTTCGTATATTTTATTTTACGTAACGTTTTCGTCAGTGAGATTATAATGGTTTTCAACCGGGTAATTACTTTGTTGATAATTTCTTACAATCCTTTCCTGGTAGACACAGCTCCTAAAACTCCCCATCTTCACCTCCTCTACAGTTCTCTTCACTCTCTCTTCTATTGTGTGCGAATGAAAATTTTAAACCACCCTGCGAAACCAGTTTTCGCCCTCTTCTATTGTTATTTTGTATTCTTTTTTCCCTCCGTTCATTCGTGCAATTCCGCCGGTTTCGGATGTAAACGTGTATATGAATCGTGAATGTAGATTTTTTTTGACAGTGGACGGTTATATTAAGACGGAGTCTCGGACATTAATTTTGAGACATGGGATGTATAAGTTATGGACTTATAGGTAATAATTTAATGATAAGGGTTGTACTTATAGGAAATAATAGAGCTTTTTAATAATTTATGATTTATTGGTCTACAATTTAATGTGTATGTGTATTGATTTGGTTCTTATAATATGAGATCACAATTGGATGTGATATTTTTGCTATTGTTAGTTAGAGGTTGTTATGTAGCATTAATTGTAGCAAGTTGAGCGTTAACATGTTGAGCGTTATCATTTAACGGTTCTAATTGCAGGAGCTTGTTTGACTATATAATTTTGGATAAAGATGTCTGGTGGAGAGGTTAAAAAGGTTTCACCTCAAGATTTACAACTGGTATGCTTTCGAGCTTGATATTTTTCTTTAAGAAAAATGGTCGATCTTTTGACTAGTTTTGTATATGTTTTGAAGTAATTGTTGTATTCTGTAATCGTGGGATAGTTAAAGTGGTGCTTGTTGATCTTGGTATGGAAATTTTACTGAGAAAATGAATTGGGTTAAGTGTGAATGAAGAACATGGAGTAGCTAGTTAAAGAATCTCATCGTCCGTCTATTCCTTTAATATTAACAGGATAAGAATGTGAAATTGGACTAACATACGCTTGGCATACTTATAGCCATACAGAAGATATATCAGTAGCCACTTGTAAAAATCTTTGTTTTTTCATCTCGTAAGTGATTGGGGTACGATAAATAATATAGCCAAGGAGAGGCAGCCTTAATAAGGAAGATGGAAACTAGCTTATCATTCTTGATGTATCTGTTAGTGCCAGATTAGGACTCAACAATATATATTTTACTTTTAAATATTTAGTGCTTCGTAACAATATAATACCCAGTAAGTCGAGTATTGAGCCTGATCTATGCCAGATCATATTATCAGTTTCTGTGTAGATCATTTTACTTTCAAGTGTTATTTGTTATCTTACGAGTGAAGTACTTATTTTACTAATGTTTGCTTACAGGTACAACATCTTATAGAACGGTGTCTTCAGCTTTACATGACCCAAAAGGAAGCTGTTAGTACGTTACAATATCAAGCAAAAATAGAACCTAGTTTTACTGAACTCGGTAAGAAGCACACAAAGTTCTATCTTTGTACAGATTTTGCATTTGAGCGAGCAACAACATGCTTGAAATATTTTCATCATAGCACAACTGTGAAAATTTATCTCTGTTGGTTAGATACGTTTTTCATAGTTTTGGATATAATGATGCATGCAATTCTTCATTTCATTCTCAGTGTTTGTGACTTTTTTGTTGTTTGTTTGTATCAGTTAATAAACAATGTCTGGAAGACTATCTCACTTCTTAGATTTGTGAATCCTGATGTATTGGAAAATAATCTGCTGATTTGCTCATTTAACATATCTGTTTCTGTCTTTCAGTTTGGCAGAAGCTTGAAGAAGAAAATCAAGATTTTTTCAAGGCTTATCACCTGAGATTGATTTTGAAGGACCAGATACTGAAGTTCAATAAATTGCTTCAGACGCAAGCTGAGCTGATGAGTCAGTTATCCACTGCTTCTGGACCAGCTTCAGTTCCCATCTCTAATGGATCTCATGCTCCTCTATGTAACAAATCCATCACTATAATCTCAATTTTTGTGCCATTAAGTGGTTATTGCTATAGGTGGTAAAATGGGTGGGTTGGGTAACAGGTCAAAACGTTGGTTTGTCGAATACGCTGCAAAAATTATATCATTTTATCAAGAATCCTCTTTCGGTCTTACCTGAATTGACTCATTTGTAGGTAAGTGGGTTGAAATTGCCACCTCTGGTTACTACTTATGTCGTTGCTCATACAAGTATATTTTCTTACAATGTGTAAACTCTTTATTTTATGGCCCAGATAATACAGGACAAGCTATGAAGCCAGATAACATGCATCAGTCTACGGTTTCTAAGTTGCCTAGTCGACTCACTAATGGTGGACCATCTGCCCACCCATTCATGCAATCCGGTGCTGGTATGTCTGGTTTACCCAGAAGGGAAGACGTTTCACCAAACCCACTAATGGCCCAAAATCCAAATATGGGACTTATGCAAGAAATGGACACAGAAGGCATGAATAAATTAAAATCTGGTTATGCAGAACCCTCTTTTATGTACAATGCTGCAAACAATGCACTAGAACGGCAACCTGCTATGGCAGAAGTACCTATTTCTTCCTTTATGGGAGAAGAATCCAATCCGAAACCCGTGAATGAATCAGTAGCTGACCTGGATACATCGTCATATGGATTTTTAGGACAGATACCTAGAAATTTTAGTCTGTCAGATTTGACGGCAGACTTCTCTATAAGTTCAGGTTCTCTCTCTCTCTCTATGTCTGTCTCTGTATGCGTGTGTGTGGGGAAAGAGTCGTTTTGGTGTTACTAGGTGGCAGAAAGGGCTGGTCAACCTGGTTGGGTAATGGGTACTTTTTGTACTGGTCAAAATGCAGCCATTCGAGTTGGTTTATTCCGCCAACACCAACTTTGTGAATGATTAATGTGTAAATATGATTACAAAAACTACATTATATTGATTTTTGAAAAATGATAGAGGCATATAGAACATTGTAAGCATCTCCATACATTGGGCGGCTTTTGACCTCTTTAATAATTTGACATGTTCTTTTTCTGGCTAAGTTTATTTGGTTACCCGTTTGAAGCATTGTTAACATTGGGTTGACAAATGCATAATGCATCGATGCTGCAATCTCTAGCTGTTACAATTGGGTAGTGGTCAATGGGTCGGGCTAGATCAATCTGACACTTTTCTTCTCATTTTTTATTAATTTTCTTTTAATAGATAATTGTGTTAAATTTTATACTGAAGTTTTCAATGTGATAATAATCTAGCATCTTATGTAGGTTGTATACTTGTATGCATTAATAATACCTGATAGGCAATTTTCAAGCCTTTCGACCACTTCCAATCGTGTTTTACCTAATTACTACTATAAAATTTCCCATATAAAACTGCACATTAGTAATTGGGCGAAGTTGCCACCTCGAAGGCTCTATGTAACGGGTACATTTTGTTTCAGATATACTCGACAACTATTCTAGGTCACCCTTCTTGGCGGCAGATACAGATTTCTTGAATCCACATGGTAACCAAGACATCCAAGGTATGAATTTTTTGGCCTTCGACAAAATATATTGTAAATCTTGGAGTGGGTATTGATATGTGTGTCCTGGCCTGTCAGGAGACAGTAAAAGGTTGGACACTATATCAGAAGGCTTGAGTTATGAAGGGTTTGGCAGTGATTGATATATTGTCACTCATGGTACTATTTTTCCTGCCATTAAATATCAACTGTAAATAAACTGAAATGTGCCATGGGTTCCTAAAGTATGAAATGATTTACCTTTAATGAGGAAATCTTACAAACATTAGGTACTAACTAAAAGTCACCTCCATCTGGACTGCAGACTGCCATACCTTTGAGAACACGTCACCTTGTAATTTTGCATACTGATTTTCTGTTACTTCTGATGAGATAATGCTAACATAATTTTTCTACCCGCTAAAGAAAATGTTTCCATAATTGGTTTTTGGTCAAAGATGGCAATGCGTTTGGGTTTTTCAGTTACTAGTAAGCAGGTTTTACTTAAACTCCTCATTTAAATGCCAGTTTGAACCTTGAAGTTTTGACATACTCTTTAAAGGACTACCGGTACTAACATTGTTGGCGGCTAAGGGCTCGTGAATATCAATAAGATGTGCACTATTATCAGCTGTACCCAAAATATGAACAGTTATAGCCTCTAAGATTATTAAAAGAGTTGTTTTTGTCGATTTTTTCTAGGATGCAGATCAGAACCTTCTTTTGATTCTCTTTGTCTTGCAACAGGTCGAAGACATTAAAGGCCAAATAGACGGAACTTTGGGTAAATAACTTCATGCATCTGACCTGTCAAATAATGATATGAAGGTGGTTGCATCCAGGGAGGTAAAAATTAGTTTGGTGTAGGTCTGTGGATGTTTATTTGGTATTTTTCTAGGATGTTTCTTTGATTTGGATTTTAGTTTTGGTTTAAAAATTTTTATGTGAATGATTCCTGACTAGAATTTTAAATTGTAATTACTTTTTTTCTGTGCCATGTTTTTTCGATGATGGTGATCAGTGATAGATTTATAATGAAGAAAATACTAATTTGGTGATGTCGACTCTTATCCAATGTCCCTTGATTATATAATTATGTGATACTAATAGCTGATATTTAAGATAATTTTTAGATATACGTTTCTATAAGCCTTTTCAAAGCAACTAAGCAAGTCTAAATATGTTACCGACAAATTCGATACATCTTGATGCACATAACCTATAAGCAAGGCTTGGATCACATCGTTAACACCTTTGTATTTGAAGACAAAAATAAAAGGTTCGATCTTTACACATGTGAGAGTAGAGGTCTATTTCTACCTTAGGTCATAGTACCCGGAAGAAGACTCTAGATTTAGGTAAGACTAAGGCTATTTACATCTTAACCTTTTTCATACATGTCGTGGACTATATTGAGATCCATAACCTTGAAAATGGTATTTTGGTGTTACAACTTACAACTGTAAAATGAAAATTATGTTGAATAGTTGGAAGAGAACCAATAAAATGGAATGAATTTGTACAAATTTTTAATAGTAAAGTTGTTTATAGTACCCTGTAGCTTTCTGTCAATCCATTTATCAAAAGCCTTGAAACCAAACATTTGAAAGTGATTAATGAGATTTCAAGTTGCAAAGGTCATTTCAGCAGCCAAAAATCCGTCTGAAACGACCAATTGCTTATTGTCATTTTTAAAATCTTTGTCAGAGTCATTTAAGCAAAGCTACGTGCGAAGACAAGCTCAAAGATATTCATGATAAACTCAGGGAAGTTGAGTAATGATCTTTATTTAGATGGATCTAAAAAAAGCAGTATACTGAACATACATTACAAGTTTAACCAGAATAACCAGCTAAGTTATAAATTTTTAATCCATTTCAAACTTGGCTCGTGTCCAAGAAGTCTAAATAGGTCCTGTCTTGAGAGCATGGTCTAAATCAGCAATCAAGTCGTTCACATCTTCGATCCCCACAGATATACGTACCAGATCTTCACTTATGCCTCTAGACTTACGGACCTCTGCTGGTATGACCGAATGTGACATAAAGCTCGGAAGTGTTATCAGTGACTTTACAGTCCCTGCCAAAAATAGTGAACATAATGAGTCAAAAGGTATGCTAAAACACGTTGAGTGAGCCAGTGAATTAATAGCCGAGGTAATAAAAAGGTTGGTCAAACAAATCGGAGATTCGAGAACAGGTAAAAATGAGTTTGTTATGGTAGAGTGGCCCTTGATATCTTCTATTCATCTTTAAATATATCAGAACTAACTAAAGCATTAACTGGAAGAAAACATTACCAAAACTAACAGTTATGCCGAAGTACTTAGTATTCTCTACTACGTGCTTAGATAGAGCCAAGGATCCTGTCTGGAAACTAAGAACTGATCCTGCACCCTTTGCCTGCAAAAGGTAAATCGCTGCTGCTATTACATGTCATATACTAGTTGAAGAAACAGTTCTATTTTGTATTTTCAAACAGCAAAAACTGTTTCACGGTTTGCTCGTGCATACCCTGCACCTTTTTTGGATCCACCCCGGTTCACATAATGGTACCACATAATCACGGTGGTTATTATATATGACACATTACCTGAGAGTAGTGTAAAGAGTGTCCCGGGTGGCTAGGAAGACCAGCATAATTAACCTTTTTAACCAACGGGTGAGAAGCTAGAAATTCTGCTATCTTTTGTGCATTATCCTATGACACACAGTTGAAACAGTAATCAGTATGTAATCTTTGGATATGCATTCTGGTTTTTAATTATTACAACATTATAATACAGTCATACAGATGCATGTCGAAAATTATTTTCAGCAGCTGTTAAATTACATATGACATATCATTAGTATAAAAACGTATATCCAAACAGCTCCTAAGATGTTGGTTAGATGGCTCTAATGATATGTTAAAACTATACTATGGGAAAAGGACATTAGAAAAATGATTGGAGATGGCAGTCTTGGCCTACCGGCCCAAATGGGTCAGATGTTGCCCAAAGCGTTTTGAATTGCTTAAAATGAAACATCCTAAATCATTTACTTAACAAATCAAATTCTTATTGTTACACTAGAGGTTCACTAATCATATTAGTTATTACTCGTAATAACTTTACCCATGAGTCCATGACCCTATCCATTTGGACCCATAATGGAAAGTTACCCATGACCTCTTACAAGAAAAAAACGTGCCATTTTGCTATCACCAGATTCAGTAACATAATTTTGGTAAAATCTAGTCACATGGATTTGAACAGAACCTGTTGTCTTTCAACGCGCAATGCCATTGTCTTGATACCCCGTAAACAGATCCAACAATCAAAAGGTGCAAGCCCAGCACCTTCTGAATTTTGCAGGTTATATAATTCTTCCCCTAATCTGTTTTAGTTATCAAAAAAGTAATGTTATCTGACACATACAAAAAGGTCAAAGCCCATAATATTATTAAGTCAAGTGTGCTCTTATAATAACGAGCGATCCATGTATGATAATTTTTGAAAGTAGACGAAAATTCTATCGTATAACGTTCAAACCTTTCTCCTCTTACAGCAATCACTCCAGCCATGACATCACTATGTCCAGCAACAAACTTTGAGGCTGCGTTCATTACGAAATCTGAAAAGGCAAAAACAGTTATTCATTGCAAGTATATTATAAAAACATTCTACGTTAATGGGAAACAGGTCAAATGCATTGAAGACATGAACTGGCTACAAGTAATCAAAAACTTGTTTTTGATGCATACAACCTCCGAAGTCACTCTATTAAATGATTTAGATTATTATTCTTATACTACCGTTTTTGTGATTATAACACATTTAGTTACTCTTTAGAAAATGGACAACAAAAGTGTTTGTTGGATTGACTCAACAACGTTTGAACCCAGGCATGTTTGGACCCGTTATCCAACCTGCCAAACTTGTCAACCAAGATAAGACCATTGGATGCAGATTATTCTAAGCACCTGCTCCAAGCTCCAAGGGCTGACACAATATCGGAGACATGATGCTATTATCCACCATTAAAAGAGCACCATTATCATGAGCTATCTTTGCTATTTTCTGAAACAATGGCAAGGTACATTCACTTAATCTAAATGATGAAAAGAAAAGGGGCATAAGCGACCACAAAACTTCTACCCTTACACGAATATCAGAAATTTGTTGTTGCGGATTGGTTGGACTCTCCAACCACACAAGCTTTGTTTCTCGACCAATAGCAGATGCAACCTCATCTAGGTTGGTTGTATTCACCCTCCTTCAAATTTAACAACACATTTTTACACTGAATTTAAATGACAAAAATATTAACGTAAGCTGGATAAATTAAGTTTTGTACTAACTTAACCATAACTCCTCTCTTTGGAATGACTTGTGACAATAATCTATCCGAACCACCATATATGTCTTCTCCTGCAATGATTTCTTCGCCTGCAAGATGCTTAACATAAGTTTTACATATAAATAGTAATATGGCATCGTTGGGTCTTTGGATGTGATTATACGATATTTTAACCACAGATACCGCCTAGTGTTTCAACATAAATCAGCATGGTTGCTAATATGAAACTGATTAATTATCAGATTATAATCGTATATATCCGAAAGTTAAATTATGATTATCAAATAACAAGATCCAAAACGCAAATCTAAGCACCTCCTCAATTTACATGCATGTGTGTGTCAAGTAATATAGAAATCTAAATTTACCAGGTTTAACAAGATGACTGACAGCAGATAAGGCAGCCATTCCACTGGAGAAGCAAAATGCTTGATCTGCTTTATCAAGCTTTGCCATGAGACTGATCACATACGAAGGAGAATAGCGATACAATGAGAAACTATGGGAAAGGTTTTACCTTAGTTAACTTATTTTGTTTAATTTTTTTATAGACCCCCAATAATCCACGGCTACAAATGTAGGTAGTGAGATTCGAACCCTAGTGTACTACCCCAAAGTCAAAGACCTTACCAACGGGCCACCAACTCATTTGTATGAGAAACTACTATAATATAATATACTTAACCACAATAGCATTATGATCATCTCTTTATTCATACCTTTCAAGCACATCACGTGTAGGATTACCGCCCCTAGTGTAATCATAGGGACCATATTCAGTTGCCGAAGGCTGAAAAAGCACAAATACATAAGTAGTTTGATTATAACCCTAAGAAGACCGGTGAATGAAACTTCTGTGTCATACTCATAATGTTCATAATTTTGCATAGTTTTCTAGCATTTGGAAGTCTAACTTGAGAGTTATCACATACCCATGATAAGAAAATGCTCAACGGATATTATAACCTATTACCTGCTTAAATGTGGCTGTTTGATATAAGGGCGTGCTCATTGCACCGTAAGGATCAAAGTTGTTCCCGAAGTTCATCAGTATAGTTGATACACTAGGCTCCTTAATGTCTGCCTCTTCAGTTGAACATATCTCTACTATCACATCAACTAAATTAGCACATTAAACCATATCAGCTTCTTCTAAATTTTACTACTAGTGTCAATATGGGCGGGTCAGGTTGTTTCAGTCCTGGTCGCCCGGGTTTAAACGGGTCAACATGGGTTGGGTCAAGTGAAGTTGGAATTACTCAAAATTAACTTTTTGGCCATTTTATTATAAGTAATATTTTGACTATGACAGACAATATTCACTTAAGAAATTACAAAAAGCAAACAACCATTTAAGTAGTCAGCCAAGTTATCAACTACAGCGGAAGCCCTCACATCCATTTTCAAGTTTCTCGTTCATCCTAACTCGATGCTCTTACTCAATAATGCTGCGTTACGAGTGTATGATGAACCAGATGTACACCGAAAACTAACAGCCTCCTAAAAGCAGGAACAAATAAATAAATTAACATGAAATTATAATATGGCTACAATTATATATGTTTCATTGGCTCACTTAATTGTAGTTATCTTATAATGGTCTTGATTATTTATTCATACAAATAACTAAAATGACAAGAATAGAGAATACTAAATACATAAATTGTTACATAATTACCAAAGCCTTTACAATTATGTGTTAATCATCACTTAATCTTACATGTTAACACATCCCTGAAAACATGTGGGGAATCAAATAAACACCAACATAAAAACGTTAAAAACCTCTTGTAAAGTTGTTATTTGATCTGTTCACATGTGAAATAGTTTGGAACAATTAAGTATTAACAAATCAAAAACATATCTTTAGGAAGTACATATGCATTTTAAGACTTAATACTCAAATTTTAAAAACACGCATAAACTCTTGTTTTATTTTACACATTCATTTTTTTTTAAGAACAGTGAGAACTCTTAAATTTCATATTGGATCACATGTATTTTTTATTC
>JANDBE010000051.1:1641257-1655355 GCA_024320915.1 Erigeron philadelphicus
AGTGGCAGCTGGTAGCCAACTCTATACAGACTTAAATTTTTTCGAAAAGTCAGAGTCTGTTCGTCTCACTTATTAACACCTACGTCCTTCGGGATGACATTCAAAATGTATTTATGTTTCTTCAAACCGGATCAAGTGCTTTAATTAACTCTCAAGTGTCAAAGGTCTAATTAGTATCTTATAATTAGCACCATTTTGGTAACCATCATATATTCCGAGACCAAATTTAGTAGGAGTTGCATGACTAATTAATTACCGTGCGTAAAAGGTGATGCAAGTTTTCACTGTCTTTCGGCTTTTTATGGAAAGCAAAACTTCTTAGCAAGTGCACCTTAACATCATCTCATTCCCCTCTTTATAAAGCTCTCAAATGCCTCTTTTTTTCTTCAGAAATCCAAACACAATCTCCTAATTTCTTAACACAATTCGACCCGACAACATGTTTATAAAACATACAAATCATCTTGTAATCGAAATTATGATAGCCCTTATATTGGGCTGCAATTTCGATCACAAGAACAATAAAATGATCTCAAACAAAAACTTTGCGGTCTCAACGACATATATTCATCCACACCATGCAACGATTACTTCACTATCGAAGGAAATAACGTTTGATGGTGATCTTGAATTCCATAATCTTTACTATGCTGCCAAAGATTTTGGAAACAGATACAATTACCTCCCTGCAGCCATTCTATACCCAAAATCAGTTTCCGATATTTCTTCACTAATTAACCACATATTCCAAATGGGCCCCACATCGGGCTTAACCGTGGCACCAAGAGGTCATGGTCACTCACTTGTTGGTCAAGCCCAAGCCCATCAAGGTGTGATCATAAACATGGAATCACTAGGGAAATCTCAAGAAATGCATTTTCATATTAATTATAAAGACACAAAATCGTCGTTTGTTGATGTCTCAGCTGGTGCACTTTGGATAGATATCTTGCATAAGGGTCTCAAAAAACACGGGTTTGCACCAAAATCATGGACGGATTATCTTCATTTAACGGTTGGTGGTACCCTGTCTAATGCCGGAATTAGTGGACAAGCTTTTCGACATGGACCTCAAATCAATAATGTCAAGCAGCTAGAAGTTGTTACAGGTACTTACTTACATAAAACTTATACTTGTATGTTTTGGGTCAGTTTAATATTGTATGGATTTTGCCAAAAAAAAAGTACTCTATTTTCAACTTTTACTATCAAATAGTAAAACTGGCAATGCCATGAGATGTCATATGAATGATTTAGTGCAAATAGTGATGAGTGATGACAAACTAACGACATTGTCATATTGTAGACTTTATTTAGGGGACCAACTAAAAAGGAAAGTACAAGTGTAGTTTTGGCCAAATTGCGTCTTAATGTCCTCAACTTTGATTGATTAAATGGTCTACTATTCTGAATTATTAAAGATGTACTCGGATTATGTTATCTGCATTTGGTTAATATTAATTTATAATATTCTAAACTTACTAATAAATCTTTTGTGAAGTATTATATCAGATATTCGTCTTATTTAAATGTAAAAGTATATTTTAATCATTTTAAAAAAGGGGAAATTATCTGTACTGTGAACAGTACTTAACCTATTGCACAGCAAGAAAAAGAAATAAAAGAAATAGTTACAAATTCAACTCTCATGTTTTATAAAGATTCAAAAATGCCCCTTAAAAATGCCTATGCAGTACCCAATTGTGTACAACATGCAGTACATATGATATCCCTTAAAAAAAAATACAAATATTACCAAATTTAAATTAGTTGCGAATACTATTTTAACCTTATACTCGTAGTTTTTTTAAACAAATCGATATTTGAAAAGACTATCTTTAAAGGGTATGATGGTAATCAAAATCATAATAACAAATAGTATTTGAAGAAAAAAAAAAAATCAACCCATTATTGGTTTTCCACCAATCACTAGACTAACATAAAACAGAGAACAAGAAGTAAGTACCAAGTAGCATCAATGTATCACTATCTACTTAAAAGACCCCACTAGAGGAACTAATGTAGACCATATTTTAACTTGAACTAATTATGCAGGAACAGGAGAAATAGTTACATGCACTAAAGAAATGAATTCTGACCTTTTCTATGGTGTTCTTGGAGGACTAGGACAGTTTGGCATCATCACAAGAGCTCATATTTTGCTTGAACCAGCACCGAAAATGGTAAAAAGATTATAGATTTCGGTTTATGATCTACGTCTTAAAAATGGGTTGCTGATCTTTAGGCTAATATGTTTTTCTTTTTTGACTATGGTAGGTTAAATGGATTAGAGTTCTTTACTTGGATTTTACTACATTTACACAAGACCAAGAGCAACTAATATCATCGGGTTCATTCGATTATGTAGAAGGGTTTGTTTTGATAAATAGAACTGGTCTACTTAATAACTGGAGATCATCTTTTAAAAACAAAGATCCGGTTCAAGCTGATCGTTTTGTTTCTGAAGGGAAGACCATGTTCTGCCTGGAAATCGCAAAGTACTTTAAGCATGAAGATGCAGATACCATTGACCAGGTGAGATCTTAAAGAAAGTCAAAGAAGTATAGCAATGAAATATGACAATTTCTAAAGGCTGCAAATGAGCTGGTTGACAGGTTGGGTAACGGGTCAAAAAATTTTAAAATGTTTACTACTTCGTACACTTTGGACAACTTTCGATATGTTTCTGTTTAAATAGCCTTTCTGTACCCGTTAGAGATAAATTGTAACCTGAATAGGCCCATTCATAGATAGATGGGTCAAATTGTCACATCTAACAATTCCCATTATGGTTAACCTATACTAATAACGATCTATGTTTGTTTATATGCAGAACGTTGAAAAACTATTGTCGAAATTGAATTACAATGAATCCACACTCTTCATATCAGAAGTATCATATGTGGAATTTTTGGATAGAGTGCATGTTTCTGAGTTGAAACTGCAGGAGAAGGGCCTATGGGATGTCCCTCATCCATGGTTAAATATTCTTGTCCCGAAAAGAAAAATCCACAAATTTGCTAGTGAAGTTTTTGGGAAAATTCTCACTGATACGAGTAACGGACCTATACTCATCTACCCAGTTGACAAGTCAAGGTAACGTTACAGGAAAGTGAACTGCTAATATCGAAAACTTGTCAACCTTGTGCACAAAATTTATGTACTGTACTTTTGTATAGGTGGAATACTAAAACATCAATGGTGACTCCGAATGAGGATGTGTTCTACCTTGTAGCATTTCTCTCATCAGCAATGCCATCTTCGACAGGAACAGATGGACTAGAATACATTCTGAGCCAAAACAAAAGGATTCTAGAAGTATGTGAAACGGCTAACCTTGAAACCAAGCAGTATTTGCCCCATTACACTACTCAAGAAGAATGGAAAAAACATTTTGGGAGTAAATGGAAAGATTTCGTCAGGAGAAAACTCACATATGATCCTCTAGCTATACTAACTCCTGGACAGAGAATCTTCCAAAAATCAACTAGTTTAGTATAACGATGACAGCTTGTATGAATGAAACCATGAGTATTCACCATTCTAGCTCGAGTTAGAGACCGCAAAATGGCTATAAACTGCTTAAATTGTACATATTAATCGGAATTAGTTTGTAATTTCAAGTGTAGCATTTGTAGTAACAGGAAAGTACACTTGGTATTATATCCTAAAACAAGCCATAATATCTCGACCTTTAACTTAAAATGGATCTATTCAATCCATGTATGTAATTCTTCACTCTGATTTAGTCTTAACAATTATTTGTTACTGTTTTTTCCGGGTTGAATCCTCATAAGTTGAAATCCTCATAAGAACTTTAAACATGATTAAGGTCTGCCATAAACTAGAATAAGGGACCGATTATTTTTCTCCCTGACAACTTTGACGAATTATTTTTCTCCCGTGACAACCGACGATTTTTCAACTTGAGAGGATCCCAATTCTGCCCGATATTTAGTACACATATCAAACCACATTTCATAAGAGATGCAAGAATGAAAGCATAATCATTTTAATAAGACTATAACAAGAGTAACTAGAATAACTGGCAAACCTAATCCTATCTTCTAATTGACGTATGATTACTGGTCCCGATACATGGATCCATATATACAACAATATAATAAGGTCTTCGTAATCAGGAATACATCTTAATCATTCAACCACGTTATTGACAATTTTCGCAAAGAAAGCAACATACTTGATATACACACATGAACCAATAATTTGCCCACATTTCATGAAACATCTAGACTTGCCAACTTCAGAAAGAGACATATCTTTTATAGATATCATTAGATATACACAAACTCAAGTAATAGTGTTTCTTTTTCTATATATGGCTAGTTGCTTCAATAGTTGCAATTGAGACATTTGAAAAAGCAATACAATATGTCTGTTTTTGGAACATGATAGAATCAATAGCAAAGATTATTACACAACATCTGTTTGTGACATTATATAATTGTTGCATTTCAGGACAACTGGTATTCTTGGATAAACTTTCCTCCTAGATAAATAATGTTCACTTGAAAAAAGCATAAAGTTTTAGGACATGTATAATTATTGCATGAAAAAAGCATAAAGTTTTAGGACATGTATAATTATTCCATAGGGGCTACTTATATGTAAAACATGTGTTTTATAGTTGATATTTTTATCAAGCAGAATCACATTCCATCTACAAAATCAAATATAATGGTCAATAGTATTCATTACCGGAGACGGGAGTGGTGGCATTGCCAATAAATCTGTATCAACCATTTGTAATGCATTCCTAATAGCCATCAAGGGTTCTTTCTCGCCAAATTTCCTAGAAGAATTACTGATTATTTCGTTTGACGACTTATGTGTGGCGTTATATAGACTTGTGTGGATGGACTCAATCAAAGAACACACCAGTTTCCTTTAATCCTTGCATGATCACCTGTTCCAGTAACGTTATGAAGAAATTATAAGGAAATGGTAACAATCTGGGAAGGGAAAAGGGTGGACTAGGAATTTGATTTCAACCCACTTGTATAGAACGAGAACTTGGGTTGTATGTCACTGGCCAGAAACGGGTCAAATGGGTTATACAAACATACTTGGTTAAACATGAAATTCGGCGAACATTTTGAATGGTTCAAGTGCATGAAACATGTATTCAAACGCTTAAAACGTCATAAATCACTTTAAACAAGTCCTATGTTTAGTCACCGGCAGTTAGGAATGCAGGGATCCTAGACTGGAAGGAAAAATTCTTTCACCGGGACTAAGTGGTTCCCGGCCATTACCCTTTGTTTTAAAAAAAACACAATCATGTAATTTTTGTTATATCAGAAACATTTATAATTGAACAAAATGGATAAAAAAGTTTTGATGGGTTAGTTCAACCCGCTCGACCCATGGATAAAGAGAACCCATTTGATCAGTAACCAAACATTCACTGTTCAGGCTGGGATTTGTATTTACCATAGGGGCATATACACGAGTTAAAATTCCTTCTTTCAGAAGTTTCTTTTTTAGAGCTTCGTCCTTCCACACAACATGCTCACGGTACCTGAAGATTATAAGACAATGATGAGTAACATCACATAGAATTTTCTTAACTCAAATACATTATATTTATACATGTCAATTTGGCGGTGGAAGTCATTTACTTTGACTTCATGAAGTCAAAGGATGACAATCAACCTAAAGGCAAACAACCAGATTTCAAATTAGTCGGATATTGACATGTATAGTTTAGAAATGATTTTAATTTTCCAAATCATGAGCACTTTTCTGTATATGAATTTTAGTGATAAGATAAATTTTATTCCTTTGAGATGAATCGTGAAAGAATTTATAATGCTAACCCTTACCAGTTTAGCATCTCCTCCTCTGATGCACTTGATGCAATTATAAAAGCCTGCAGCGAATGACATCCATACGGATTAGTTGACATTATAAGAAACTATGAGGTCATTTAATGACTATGTAACTCATTTTTATCTATGCAAATCACCAAGATCATCCGTGGTCAGAAAAAAAAAAGACTGTATAAAATATCCTTGATCGAATAGCGACAGAACGTTTAAAGAGGTAAACCAATACTCACAGCTTTGTCAAATTCCAAAAAGAAGCACTTTGAGACTTCTTCTTTTGTAGGCTTGCAGCCACATCGATCACGCCTTGATGTCAGATCTGAAAACTTGGCATAGGTGTAATGTAGAACAGCAGCTTCATCAAATGTAACCTGACTATGTATTAGAATCAAGCGACGTTATTAATATGCCCCAGAAAAAATATAATGGTCTGAAAAATAAAGGAAATGATCGTACTTTGGAGTCTTCATATAGTTGTGCCATCTATGTGCACCGTTAGGACGCAAATGTTGTTGAACACGAGCAGCCGACTTCCCATTTGCATATGTCATAAAGTAGCCGGGATTACCACGAGTTGATTCTTTATAATTGCTATAGTATGTTTCCTCATTGAGGTGGTCGAAATTCTTTTTAAACAACGAGACCTGCAAAAATTCATACACGATAATGCATACTTTCAGAGTCCCTAATACTTTTCATTAATAGATATAATACCTCGGTGAAAGGTTCCTGTATGTTGTCTTGTTCAACACTGCTCTCCTGAAACAATGGGAAACCAAGATATAAAAATTAATTAAAAAAACAAGAACCAAAAAGGGCACCGGAAAACTTACATAGTTTGGAAATACAACCATGTCAATATTTTCAGGAATGTCTGACAAAAGTTGTGCGACAGAGTATTCACGAGTGCCTGCTGGATGAATCAACTCATCTGTATCCAGATGAATAATCCACTCCATACGAGCTTCCTTTATGTTAACAAACATTCATAGTCATGTTTACATATAAATGAAAGAAAAATTATTTTGAAAGAAGATTAAAAGAGAGAAAATTGAAATTACCACTGCCATGACAATAGCCATTTCCATATTAAGATATTGCTTTACAAATAACTCATAGTTACATGGCTTGTAGAAGTAAGCTGACATCCACATCTCATTCCACATTCGGCTGAAGATTCATATTAAAATTCATCAGAAATTTGTTTGGCGAAAATAAGAGAAAGATAAATGGACCAACCTATGGGCTTGTTCTTCCTCAAGTTTTTTAGTCCTGTGTATTAGTTTCACATTCTGCAATATGATGAACATAAATTACTTTTTAACAAGTGATATAAAACAAAAGACAATAATTAATTTTAAGGGACTGCAAGGGTATTCAAACCGAGACTCACGGGAATGGACTCTAGAACTTTAGATACACCCGGGCTTGCAGCTTCTCCTTCCACAAACAAGAAAAAACTTGTAACACCGATAACTTTATGATAGAAAATCCATGGAAATATTTGCTCTAAGCCAGCTGAAGTAGTTGATACTATGCATATCTGCCATTCAACAAAGAATAGAGATCACTAAAATACAACATACTTTTTGCAGCTACAACACAATTATATATCTTTTCCTCAAAAGTCATTTGGTAAATATAACGAACTTGGGTAAAAATCAGACCAATTACCCAAATCAACCAGAGACTCTTACGATCTGACCCATTTTTTTCAAAATCAACTAGACCTTACATAGTAGATCAATAACGTTTAATACCTTTGGTTTGAGAGGGAAATTTAAATCAAATTTCAAATCTCTATGATAAGGAAAAGAAACAGCACGGCTTTGTCCCAAAGTATCCAAGCATTTGGAGTAAGAGTGGGTAGTTACTTTGGAGGAAGTGGTAGCATCCATACTCGGAATTTCAAGGAGATTTAAAGAAGGCCATCTGGAAGTCGGGTCACCAAATTCACCATGCCATTGGAGGACGAACGCCAATGCTGCTAGAGAGAACATGAGTGATAGTAAAAATAAGGTTCTGAAATCGAAAAACTGGGGAGAGTGAGATAATGATGATGAATAAAGACCCGCCATTGGTGAATGGAAATGGTGAGACCTAAGGTGTGTTTTTATGAAAATTGCAGAGCGGTCATGGCATGTAATAGTAATTCTCTTTGTTGGAAAGACAGAGTTTCAAAATGGCCTTAACTAAAAAGCCGTTTTATAGTATACGTTGATAACTTAATTTTCAGTGTACAGCAGACTTCATCCCTCGACTATTTCAGTTTTAGTGCAGTGACACACCGAAGAGTAGTTAGCTAAGTAGCATTTTTAGATTTCTAAATCAGCATCCACGGTAAATTCAATGTTGTATCTTGCAGTTTTAGATTTCTAAATCGGAAATTACAAGCTAAAGAACCACAACATAAAATTTCTCTAAGGCAGATATCGTTTCTACCCGATATTATCCATGTGACTCTGTTGATCCACTCATGCTTTGCATCCTCCCTCCATGTGATTTTTCACTCTGCTTTCACAATTGCATCTCCTTGACTTCCATGTGACTCCAGTCACACTCACATATCATGTGAGTGTCCCTCCCCCCACTCATACAAGCATAAACTTCTGATATGCTTTACTTTTTATTCTAAATCCAAACTTAACTGGATGACGAGTTTCACTTGTTATAAGACGACGACAACAAGAATACTCAATCCTGTCGAAGGCAGGGTTGAGAGAGGTGGGATGTAGACAGTCATACCTCGTTTTAAGACTGTGGGAACAAACATTCATATCAAATCATAGCACTTCAGAAAAACATAAAGTATTACACTTTCAGAAAACAATAATATCTCATCCGATGCTTCTATTATATTGATTTGTCTTCATCTCTTATTCTTCCCTGTGATATTATAACTTATTGTGTGTCTTTAATTGTTCTGCAAAACTTGAATGATAGGGCAAAAATGAAGCCATAGGCAATTAGGCATGAGAGGACAATACTACAATAGTGATAACAGATAATAAAATAGGGGTGTCTCAAGGAACCAATTAGAGAGAACGTATGACAAATAATTTCAGAAAACACACGATATTTTCCAGATAAAGGATGTGATGGTAAACACAAGTTATGTAAAAGAATGTATCGACGGGTACCATTTAGTACAACAAGTAGTATCCACTAAAAAGACCACCGACAAAATAAAGCTCTAAAACAGGACAAGTAGTTACAATTATAGATGAAATGAACTTACCTTTACTATGTTCTTCTTGGGGGTTTAAGACAGTTTCACATCATCACTGGAACCCGGACTTTACTTCAACAGATGATAAAAGAATATAGATTCCTGCTCATAATTCCCACAAACTTCATTCGCACAAAAACTTAACTCTCGAATCCATTCCAATCTCAAGATGTTGACGGATCAAATCAATTAGCGTTCTTCACTTAGTATATGCTTCATAAAATATAAAGCCAGGAGCAACTAATATCATCTAAAAGTTCTTTTAGACTATATGTAACCGGATCATTTTAAATAAGCATAAGGCAATGAAATTATACGGTGAAGTACTCTGTGGAGATCAGAAAACCTGAAGTGGAACAAATATTCATATCAAATAAACTAAGAACCTATAACCCAATAAATGAAACTATATTGGTCAAATTATATTTTCTTACGTCCTAATTATTGTCTTACAAACAAAAGCATACATTGTTGCCTAATGATTGAGTACTTTTATTATTAGGATATGAATTCCAATAAAATCGGATAAATTTTTGTATATGAATCTATGCTCATAAAAGTAACAATCACATTTCTCTAGTAATAACAAAATCATATTTAACTGTAGATATCACCCTTGGTTAACCGGAGACGGGAGTGGTGGCACTGCCAATAAATATGTTGTATCTGTATCGGCTGCTGCTTGCAAAACATTTCTAACAGCCAAGTGAGGTTCTTTCCTGCCAACTTTTCTGGAAGAAATACCTTCTGTTGCATCAATGGTGTTTAATGAAGTACTGATAATCTCATTAGATGATAACAATGTGTCCTTTGATAAACTTGTTTGTGCAGACTCGATTAATGAAGTAAAAACACCCGCTTCCCTTAATCCTTGAATGATCACCTGTTCAAGTAGTGAAATATGATGAAAGAATTCAACTATTGAAGAAAAATTAGTGGTGGCAATATGGGTTGGTCTTGAAGATAGATTGGGTAACGAGTGTAGGCATAACAAAATCATTTTTAGTACGAGTTGCATTCACTGAAGACAGTTTTTATACAAAAGCATTACCTTTGTAAAGGATATATAGTGTCAAATATTGATACGAAAAACAATTACTCAATGATAATCTATTTATACTTTTAGCAAAATGAATTAGAAGTTTGCGGCCTTCAAACAAATTTAACATGTTTCCTTACATTTGACTTGTTAAACAGAATATGTAAGTAAATAGATAAAAATAAGGATTGGAAGTTGGAAATGTATGTTACCATAGGAGCATAAATGCGAGTTAAAATTCCCTTTTTCATGAGTTTCTTTTTTAGATCATTGTCCATCCATACAACATGTTCGCGGTACCTGAAGATTAGAACATTAGTATATTAGTTGTTAACTACATCGAGATTCCTCTGTTTTGTTCAAGGGATATCTTTGGCGATTATTAGCAGTTAAACACTTGTAGTGAATAAGTGTTGTCACATTAATGGGACGACAGATAAATTTACAAAGTTCTGTAGCATGTCAATCTATATCGAGATATTATAATTTATACATGGATATAGTAGCAATGAAACAACATGACACATTGAAAGACAAGAAAGACACAAGAGCTTTTATAGTCCCAACACATTATTTTATGCTGACAAAAATATGGTACCTTTTCCGTTCAGCATTTGTCAAATACAATTAGACCTTTAAGTATGTTCAGGGATCACAATTAGTATTTTTTTTAAAAAAGAATCAAACTGTGCATGCCTGTATGGAATTGGATTAGCTTCTACTTAACAAAATGGAAGGACATCGACCAATCCACAACTAGAGTTCCAACTACTTGGATCTTCACATAGTTAACATATATGTATGCTTCTTTTTCAAGTATGCCATCCTATGAGTTGAAGCTATGAAATAGAATTAAGCATTAATTCTTACCAATTTAGCATTTCATCATCTGTTGCAGTCGAGGCAATTATAAAAGCCTGTAGCAAATGACACTCCAGGGATTAGTTTATAGCACATGATAAACGATGATGCCACATGAAATTTGCTATTGTTAATAGTTTTTATCTATGTAAATCATCATATGATTATCTTGATATAACGTTTTTGAACTTAAAATTACACAAAACATAAACTAGATTTTGCAAGTTTTAGATGACATCAAAATGGATATTTCTAGTTTTCATGTAACGATGGATGTAGGAAATGACTAGTTGACCTTGAAGCAACCCAAATAAATGTTAAATGAAGAAAAGCAATAAAACAGAAGAAGTATACACAACATAAGTGATTATCATTAATACTTACTGCTCTGTCAAATTCTAACATGAAGCATCTTTTAACCTCTTCTTTAGTAGGCTTACACCCACACCGATCACGTCTTGATGTCAAATCTGAAAATTTGGTGTAGGTATAATGCAGAACCGCAGCTTCTTCAAATTTGATCTCACTATATACAGCTAAAGTTACTAATATACACAAGTAGCAGTGATAACGGTCTGATAGAGGTGGAAGCATATGTGGGTTAGATAACGGGTCAAAACAGTCTGGGGCTGAAAGGGGACCGTTTATCCTGGTTAAAGCGAAATGGGTTTTTGTGAATACACACACACACATTATTTAACCACATATTTTGGAAAATAAATAATATATTACCCATGATTACAAAAGTATAGTTACAGAAATAATCTAAAGCTAAACAGAACATTTAAGAAGGGTATATGACTAGTATGCAATGAAAAAGACTTTAGATGACTTTTGACCTGCAATCCTTCCCCCTTTAGCTAATCTTTTATCTGAACCATTATCCTTTAATAATAACTCAACACTAATCGACCCATTCATAGATAAATGGGTTGAAAGTTCCACCTCTAGGTCTGCATGAGTCGAAACTAAGGGAAATAAAAAATCATACTTAGGTGTTTTCCTGTAGTTATGCCATCTATGTGCACCGTTAGGACGCAGATGATTTTGGACACGGGCAGCTGACTTCCCATTTCCATATGTCAAAAAGTAATTTGGATTGCCACGAGTTGATTCTTTGTAATTTCCAAAGTACGTCTCCTTTGTAAGGTGGTCAAAGTTCTTTTTGAACAATGAGACCTGCAAATTTATAGTAAGCACATATACACATATCAGGGTGTCATTAACCTTTTTGTTGTAATATACATGATTCATCTTATCTTAATACTAATCAAACATTCATTAATACCTCGCTAAAAGGTTCTTGTATGTCATCTCGTTCAACACTGCTCTCCTGAACCAGTAATGGGAAATTAACTAATGGATAAAGTAGCTTATATAGAGTGCATATAATTATTATTTTATAAAATAAGGTAGAAATCGTCAAATCAAATACCAAAAAACTAGCTGATCGAAAAACTTACATAGTTTGGAAATACAACCATATCCACATTTTCGGGCACATCTAATAGAAGTTGCGTGAGAGAGTACTCACGAGTGCCTGCCGGGTGAATTAACTCATCTGTATCTAGATGTATAATCCACTCCATATGAGATTCCTTGAAATAATACATCAAGAACTTCATAAACTTGTTTTCATGTATATATTGAAGAAAATTTAGTCAGATAAAGGATATTAAAAGTATCATACCTTTGCCATGACAATAGCCATTTCCATATTAAGAGATTGCTTGACAAATAGTTCATAGTTGCATGGCTTGTAAAAGAAGCTTGACAACCATGTCTCATTCCATATTCGGCTGAAATTCAAAATGATGATTTCTCAAAATTTAGTGCACCCAAGGGCCAAGCCTAAGCACTTGGTACATATCTAGCCGCGCATGCACCAAATTGGCACCTCACGCATAGAGAAAACTAAATCAAGCGGTGGTGGCGCAAATAAAAAAAAAAACAACTAAACTAACCTTTTGGCTTGTTGTTCCTCAAGTTCTTGTGTCCTATGAATCAATTTTACTCTCTGCAATAAATTGTGTGTAAATTAATCCCCGGGAAATGAGACATAACTAAAACTATTTAAATCTTTGAGTTTGTGATGAGAACAAAGCCAGAACTCACAGGAATGGACTCTAGAACTTTAGATACACCTGGAGTCGCAGCTTTTCCTTCCACAAACAAGAGGAAGTTTGTAACACCGATAACTTTATGATAATAAATCCATGGTAAAATTTGCTCTAAGCCCGCTGACGTGCTTGTAGTAATGCATATCTACCATTCAACAATGGACATCAATTATGTGGAACCTTAGTATCACTATGGCATTACCAATTCACCAATGTCATAGATATATGCATCTATTCAAAGTAGTGAACTATGAAAAGCAACTTTTACATATAAACAAGAAAGTTATATAAATATAATGTAATAATATCACAGCGATTGCAGCTTAAGAAGTGAACCCAATGTATCCGATGTTTCAAAATGGTTGACGATGAAGGGCTCTATGGAATATCCAAGATTTGTGTTAATAATGTTTCCCAGACTTCCTACCATAACAAAAATGGAGCTAATAAAAGGCATTAGAATATTATCTTTATCTTTTGTTTACCAGAAGGAAAAAAAACACTATATAATGCATTTCTCGTATATGAACTGATGAACACGACATAAGTTCTCAACTCGTCGAAGGCTTATAAGTAATTATAAATAGGCTTGCAAAGAGCAAAGCCATGTCGATCAAGCTATCATTCAAGAAAACTTTAGTTTTACAATTTACTGTTAGTATATCCAAATATTAGTTTACTTTGCTATATATGTCATAATTCACATAAATCTAGTGTCATTTCAAATAGGGTAATTTACACGAACCATTGCTCCGAGAATATTATTGCACCGGACAACCCCATGGTTGTCGTTTTTTCCCAAAAACACCCCCGAGACCAACTCTGATAGTTGATCTAGTGACCCCGTGTGCTAAACACATGAGGATATTTTTGTCTTTTTAGTCCATTCTTCTTTCCAAAAACCAATCATCACCTTCTATATATACAGTCATATTCCCTTTGTAACTTGGAAGCACAACAACATAAAACTCATAATAAGTCATACTCTATTCATACAATT
>JANDBE010000051.1:1657307-1673245 GCA_024320915.1 Erigeron philadelphicus
TCCCTTTATTTTATTCGGATACACTCACACATATTTTTCCCCAAAACCTATCCCCCAAATATTACTCTGCTCAGTTCGATACTTCGATCCATCTCCCCAAAGCTTGGCAACACCCATACAAGAACGAATTGAAAAGCTTCCTCTGTTCAATTTATAATTATTATATTATATAATTTATTCTACCGCCACCATCTCCCCAAAGCTTCCTACATAACCAATCAAACACAAATCTAATCTTGGACGATGGTGTGCCTGAATATTCACTCGCAAGGTGGCCGGAAATTTCTGTGCAAGTAATGGTCGCATATATATGTATATATAATTTAGGATGGATTTTGATATACAATTCCCCCAAAGTTATCTATTCAATTCGATCAGAGAATTGATGCGGGCCGTTGGATGAATTTTACACAACAAAGGAATTATCAACTATACGTAAACTATATGCAACTATCAATTAAATCATTTCAAATACACAACAAAGGAATTACCACCCCTAATCAATCCTCCACAAATCATTGCCAGAGTTGCCACCACCACCACCTCCAGTTTCTCCGCTATCTCAACTGCCACCATCGCCCATCGGCGTCACCATCAATGGCTTCTACCCCTTAATTTAAGTGATAGAAGCAATAGATGGAAGAGATGGTTTTAAGTGTGTAAAGATTTCGGTGGCCAACCGAGTCCGACCGACAGGGAGGTTGTAGCAGCGACAAAGGAATCCAATGATCTGAACGAAGGTTACAGCGGTGGCAAAGGATTCCGGCTATGTCGTCGGGGCTATGTTTATGGTCGTATGCGCTTGTTTGTTTAATTCGGAATTATATTCGAAGGAAAATTGAAGTCTGAGATTTGTGTAGATCTATATTTAAGATCTGAGATGATGTTGAAAGATGGTGTTGGATAACTTTTTTTTCTGGTTGATATTGAATGATATTCAATGGAATGTGAGATCTTCAAAGTTGTGTTATACCTATTTTCTTTCCTAAATCGTAACAGATGTTTGTATGTGTGTATATATATCTATAGGTATATATATAAGTTATATAAGATGTATCTATATATAGATATAGATTGGAAGAATGAATTTGGGGATATTTTTGAAATTTATTGGGATTTATTTTCTCAAATCAAGAATATCAGTGGTGATGGACTTTGAAAAATCAAATCATATCCTTTTTCTTCTAGTTGAGATGATGTCTGTAAAATCGATGATATACATTATTGAGATGAGATACTGGATTAATGGATGAATATCTATTGATTTTTGATATATAGTTATTTTTATTTTATATGTAAAGTCAAAGAATTTGATGTTTTGGGTGACGTGTACAGTGCAGTGATGACTTGGCTGTCCACATCATTAATTTTAACATTTTAATTTAAATTGAAACTAAAAAATGACCGTCTACTTGTACGAAGCCCCATTAAAGTAATTTTATCCGGTTTCATGCCCTTAAATAGAACTTTTTTTTGTTGGAACCCCACAAAAACAAAAGTGTCAAAGTTAGAGTACTTTCCAAACAATTAGCCCAAAAGAATTTTAGAATGATTATTTAAAAGGATTTATCGTTTTCTCATATTAGTTGTAAATCGTAAAGGTGAGCATGCATGTGAACATGTCCATCTTGATTAAGCATTGAATCAATGTAAGATTGTTTTTTGTTTTATAAAGACCGAATGGAACCACTTTCTTAACTGAAACAAAAACTTGACACCATAACTTTCAAAACATACTAAAACCAAATGACACTTTAAAGCTATCACTTAACTGAAACAAAAACTTAGACACCATAACTTTCAAAACATACTAAGACCAAATGACACTTAAAAGTTATCATTCAACCGAAAGCATGATACGAGTAGATGTAACCTTCTATGTGGATAATTAAAAAGTCTTGATACTCGGTGTTTTGGTGGAGATAGGTTATATATTCAATCATGACCCTAGTTCAACGTCAAGACATATCAAATATTGCTCAAGAATAATCCACAATGACTAATTAGATAAATTACCATAACCATGAAATCTTTCTCTTTTTATAATAAAACTTTTTTTCTTTTCGTAACTAACAATTATTTAAACAAATTTATACAATTTATATCAATTGTCCACACGTGGACATAAACAAAAATTTTATGAATGATCAATTTTTTTTTTACACATACATGATAATCTGATACACCTTATCTATCAAATAGTGCCTCACTACAAACTTAACCAAATCTCAATCACTCTGCTTAACAAAATTCCCTGTACAACTTGATCTTCCACAAAGTAAATACAAAACACACCAAAGGCTCACGTTATCATCCCCTACACGTGCACATTAGCACGAACCCCTTGCTATCACAATGTTCCCCTTCTGTATCTTCTTCTTATCCTACGCACCTCCCCCGGCTTCTTCTCCACCCTTCTTCTCATCACACTTATTATTATTAGGGTTTCACTTTCACTTTCTCTCTCTATACTTACAAATTACTATATATATCATCATTATAAATATAATTATTTTCAGCTCTCAATTATCTTCAAATCGCCGATTTTCGTCACCGCATGGACGCCGATCGCCATCTCAGAAACTCATATAATTATAATAATCTCTTCAATCTCGAGGTATTTATATACATATACATACACACACCTATACATACACTTCATGTATCTATATTCACAATTTCACATATATATCATATATATTTATAATTTTAATAATTTTATGTTTTAACAGGCTTTTAGATTAATTTCAGCTAGGTTTTATTGTTACAGTTAGGTTTTTAGATTAATTTTTTTCTGTGATACATATATACATAATACACTCCTATACATACACTTCATGTATCTATATGCACATATATATCATGTATTTTTTATAATTTTATGTTTAACAGGCTTTTAGATTAATTTCACCTAGGTTTTATTGATACAGTTAGGTTTTTAGATTAATTTTTTTGTATGATACATATACACCTATACATACACTTCATGTATCTATATGCACATATATGTTTTGTATATATATGTAATTTTAATAGTATTATGTCTCACAAGTTTTTAGATTAATTTCGCCTAGGTTTTATTGATACAGTTAGGTTTTTAGATTAATTTTTTTCTATGATATATGAATACATACACACCTATACATACACTTCATGTATCTATATATCTAATATTTGATAAGTTTCGGTTTCGCAGGTTTTTAGTTTGAATTTCTGCCTATGATTTATTGATACAGCTAGGTTTTTCGATTTAGTTTTGCCGATGATATATACATACATCTACTTGTATCTATAGTCGAGTTTTTTTTAGCTAGTAATTACTGGCTGTTTGTGTATTTAAATTGCTGCTAGACTGATTAATTTTAGTAGAAGTTAGCGTTTGATTCTGCACAGGTTTTAGGTATTTTTGAGTGAATATACGTGTTTATATATGTAATTATTTTATCGTTTGTATTTGTAGTCTACGATGTTGCTGGATTTAATCGCTTTACTGGAAGTTAGGGTTTTTGTGTGATTCTATTCATGTGTTAAGTTTTTAATGTAATTGACTAATTGTAGGTGTTTGATGTATGTAATTATCGTATCTGCGTCTATATTTGTAGTCTCTGACGGAATTTACAATTTTTTTTTTAAACATGTCAATACTTTGACGTTCCATTTTTTTTCAAGTGATGGGTGTCTATGTATGTAATTTTGTTATTTGCGAATTGAGATTATCATAGTAGTATATGATGAAACTGGTATCTGTTACTGGATCGAGTGAATACTTCTGTGTAATGGGTTTTTTAAGTAATCATAGTTGTTAATGTATGTAATTATGTTATTTTTGTTTGTATGTGTAGTCACTGACAAAGTTTCAAGTACCTCAAGCTGACGAATTTGAATATTATGCAAATAGTAGTCAGGCTGAGAGCAGAGGTAGCCGAGGTAGGCACTTCTGTTATTTGTGCTTATATTAATTGGAGTATTTTGTATCTAGTGGTAAATGTTTGACGTTTGATGAACAGTAGAACTATCTTTCATATTGAAGTTCTTATCCGCAGGTGTACCAATGACTGAGAGAAGCAATGGAATGATGTTTGAAAAGAGAAAGAGGCGAAACCCGTATAGCAGTGATGAGGAGCAGGAGGATGGCAGTTATGATACGTACGTCACTGAGGAGAGGTATAGAGCAATGCTTGGGGAGCATGTTCATAAGTATAAGAGAAGGCACAAAAGTAGCAACTTTCCAGCTACTGCTTCCACCCGAAACGGCTCTGGCAACCATAAAATAGGGAATGGCCGTCCAGTAGGAACACACAAGATTGAAATGATTCCTCAGAATCTCGGGCACTACAAAGAGTCCGTGTTTGCTGCAGAGTCTGCCATGGATAGGTTTGTGTTCTTTGAAGTGTAAGAAGGTGTTTGGATTCACCTTTTAGATTTGATTGTCTATATAATCAGTTTTAATGCCTGGATAAATAACTGCTACATTTGATTATAACATTGCTGATCATCTGATTTTGATTCTTAAGTATCATGTAGTAAACCTCTAAAAATTACATCCAAACACCCTGGGAGTGATTGCTATGGTACTCAATATCTCAATCATTTACTGTAATCTGCAGGTCAGTGTATGAACCTGCTTACCTGGATATTGGGGAGGGTGTCACTTACAAGATTCCCCCCACTTATGAAATGTTGGTTACTTCATTAAACTTGCCTAGAATGTCGGAGATCCGAATGGAGGAGTTCTACCTTACAGGCACACTTGATTTGGGCTCATTAGCTTCTATGATGTCTGCTGACAAAAGGCTTGGCCCCAGAAATGTTGTAGGGATGGGTGAGCTTAAACCACAATATGATTCACTCTGGGCAAGATTAAGTTCTCGAACAATAAATAATACCCCCCAGAAGTTTAGTCTAAAAGTTAGTGATGCTGTATTAGACTCTTATTCTGCCCCCGAAGGAGCAGCTGGCGGCTTTAGGCGATTAATCATGTCAGAAAGTGGAGTGCTGCAGGTGCACTATGTGAAGGTGCTAGAGAAAGGTGACGCCTATGAGGTTTGTATTTTGTGCCTAGATCCTATCTTTTATAGCCCAATTAATTTCCCGACTTATGTTTCTTGTATTCGTATGCTTCATGAATCTTTGTTATTAAAATATTCCAGATTATTGAACGTAGTCTGCCTAAGAAGCAAAAGGAAATCAGAGATCAATTGATGATCGAGAAAGAGGAGATTGATAGAGTTGATAAATATTGGGTGAACATGGTCAGAAAAGACATTCCAAAGCATCACAGGTTTTTTATCAACTTTCATAGAAAGCAATTAACTGATGCAAAGAGGTTTTCCGAGACCTGTCAAAGAGAGGTAGGTAGATAATCTTTGTACTCATATCGTACTGTATCTACAAGCTTTGGTCAATATATATTTATTTAGTTCTGACTCTTAGCTTTTGGTATATTATTTCGGCAAGTCATGCTTATCATTCTTCTTCTATCCAGGTGAAGATGAAGGTGAGCAGATCACTTAAGTTGATGAGGGGTGCTGCAATTCGCACAAGGAAACTAGCAAGAGATATGTTGGTGTTTTGGAAGAGAGTGGATAAAGAGATGGTAATAATTTTCTACTCTGTTTATTGGACATAACTGCCATCTGCCTACGTGAATCTCACAATTAGTTCAAGAGCAGTCATTAACTACATGAAGTTCTTCGTAGCTGTTAACTATGAATTTTACTAAATAGGTCTGCAGTGTAAAAGCCAAAAGGCTGTGTCATTTGATTATCTTTTCTGCTAATTTCTCATCATTCCGGTATTTTCTAAGCAGTATGAGTCATTAGTTATACATGTGAACCCTTTTAGAAAAGGCACTAATGATACATCCCGTGTTCAAACGGAGGCCAGCATAAGTTAACGTGCATAGCGACTTTATTTGGCCAAAGTTCTTCATTTGAAGAACAAAGAGTGATAAAAATTCTATATAGGCAAACTTGGACATTAAGGAACGATTAAGTTTTAACCACACTTATTAATTAGAATTGAATAGTCTCGTAATGGAATTCTGCTTTTCTGTGTTATTGCCTGGGGAATGATTTCACTTATATTTGATTTACTTTTTGGCTGAAGTAAGGAAAAGAGAAGAAAAAGAAGCTGCTGAAGCTTTGAAGCGCAAACAGGAGCTTCGTGAAGCCAAGCGGCAACAACAGAGACTAAACTTCCTCTTATCTCAAACAGAACTATATGGCCACTTCATGCAGAATAAGCCAACTTCCCAGCCTCCTGAGGCTTTACTCGAAAATGATAAGATGGATGGCCAAGAAGCAATTATGAGCTCTTCAGAATTGGTTGTGCAAGAAGAAGATCCCGACGAGGCTGAAATGAAAATGGAGGCCCTAAAAGCAGCCCAAGATGCAGTCTCCAAGCAGAAACAAATCACAAGTGAATTTGATGATGAAATTTCGAGGTGGCGTCAAGTTACAGGAGCTGAGGACCCTGAGCAACTAGCTTCAGTTCCTGGATCTAGCAATATAGATTTGCTGCACCCGTATGTTCTTATTTATTTTCAGTGTGTTCTTTGCGCTCCTGCTTACTCATGTTTATCTACCAATATTGGTGCGTGTTTTGAATTCTTTCAGCTCAAGTATGCCGGTAGCATCCTCAGTACAGACACCAGAACTATTTAAAGGTTCTCTGAAAGACTATCAGTTAAAAGGTCTCCAGTGGCTGGTAAATTGTTATGAACAGGTAATAAAGTAATCCGAAGAGGACAGATTGTTCATTTTCCGTCTTTATCTTACTCTCATGTTGGACCAATGTTTGCTTAGTCTAGGGCCGAATCCGTTGTGGGTTCGTGTCTTGGTGATAGCGTCTTTGATCTTTTGGATGTCGTCTAACAGGGTCTAAATGGGATTCTTGCTGACGAGATGGGTCTCGGGAAGACTATCCAAGCAATGGCCTTCTTGGCTCATTTGGCTGAAGTAAGAAACTACATGACCCTCTCTGGTCTTCACTCTTGAGTTGTACCATGCAATACTAATTGATTATGCTTTTTAGGTGAAAAATATATGGGGGCCATTTTTGGTTGTTGCGCCTACATCTGTCTTGAACAACTGGGCTGATGAGATTGGGCGCTTCTGTCCCGCCTTAAAAACACTTCCTTATTGGGGTGGTATTCAAGAGCGGACAGTACTCAGGAAAAACATCAATCCTAAGAGACTATATCGTCGGTAAAGTTTTATCACTGTGGCTATTTTTATCTTTAGATCTACGTTAACTTTTTTTTGTTTCTTATCATGATAAGTACTATCATTCTATACTTCTGACTCTATATTCTGATCAGAGAAAATTATGAGGTGACATGAGTTGCTTAAGACTGATAGTGCCATTGACTGTTCTTAATCAGCAGATGTACAGACTTTTCCTAGTATAGTATTTACATTGAATTTACATATCAAATGCAAGTGAGTAGCTTGAATGCAGCCATCTATCTTATGTGGTTGATTGCTAGGCTGGTTGTTTTCCTTGCATTTTAATTTCATTTAAGCAAACTGATAACTCCACTAATATAAAGTTCATAAGTACATCTTGGGAAATAGTAAAAAATACATAAATTGTTATGACCAAATTTCCAACTTTCCATCTACCATGTTACCAAAGCTTTACTATTTGTGTATTCTGAAGGTCATAGTAATATAAAACTGAGGAGGTGTTTGTTTTTTTTAAATGAAGTTTAAAGAATGGTGATTGTCTGCTTTGTCAGACCATGATACGATAAGATTGTTTTTTAGTTTGGTTTTGTTTTTCATTAATATTTTAATTGCAATTTTCTTTTTAGTTCAAGTAAATGGTTAGTTTTAATGTTGATTTAGGTTTTCTGATGTAATTAATTATTATAATAGGGTGTGTTTAGGACTTGAGGATGCCTGATTAAGTGATTGTGGCTTATCGTGTTTTTTAGAAGTCAAAAAATACTTATAAGCGTTTGAATAAGTACACAAACTTTTGCTTTAACACTTAACTCGGGGGAAATTGTGCCTTTTTCTTGTTTATTCTTTAAAACTGTTTTCAGATTATGCCATTTCTCTGTATTTCAGACATGCTGAATGCTGATTCACTTACTTTTACTTGACAGGGATGCTTCATTTCACATTCTCATTACCAGCTACCAACTTCTAGTATCGGATGAGAAGTCTTTTAGGCGTGTTAAATGGCAATACATGGTTCTGGATGAAGCTCAAGCAATTAAAAGTTCAACTAGGTAAGAAGCTACGGCTGAAATTGTCTCCCTGGCTTGGTGGTTTTAGATTCATTTACCATGACATATGAGTTACATGCCTTATACAAGTGGGTCTGTCAACTTTATGAGACCATTCGTAACCGTTCACCCACTTTTTTCTGCCACATCAGCATCACCTTCTCACCTATTTCACCTTCTCCTTTCCTCTGAATCATTTACTTACCTTTTGGACCCCATTTTTATTTAGTTAAAAATACAATGTTTTTGAAAGAGTACAAACATTTCAGTTGGTGATATGTATCACCTACTCTAACTTCACCCATGTATTTGACCAAGTAAATTTTAAGCTTTCGCCATCCTTCACCTGCCATGTCATCTCACTTCACCTTTCTTTTATCTAAGCCTTACGAATGGTCTTAAGTGGCAAGTTATATCTGTCCAACACGAAATTTAATGCTGGATCATGCTATTTAGAGGTGACAGCTATAACCCATGGGTCAGTTTGAAAAAAATTTTAATATATATTTTTAAAATGGGTTCAACATATAGAGGAAACAAGTTAGCTCAGCTCAACCTCACCCAACCCTTCCAATCTGTTACCTAAACCTAACCAAATTATCGCCCTTAAATTTTTAGTAACAAGGCATCAGGCAAACATACATGTAAGGGTTTATTAGATTTTAGAGATATACGTGCGTTTGTATGTTAGTTGAGATTGGTTCTCTTTCTCAATGATTCTTGTTTAACTGTATTGACAGTATAAGATGGAAGACCTTGCTCAGTTTTAACTGTCGAAACCGTCTGCTTCTAACTGGAACACCTGTTCAGAACAACATGGCCGAGTTGTGGGCTCTCCTTCATTTCATCATGCCAACTCTATTCGACAGTCATGAGCAGTTTAACGAGTGGTTTTCTAAAGGGTAAGATTTTAAGTCTGGTATTCGTTATATATTTCAACAGTCCAAAAAGCTTCTCCCTGATCATGCTTTATTATGTATGTCGCAGTATTGAAAACCATGCAGAACATGGAGGGACTTTGAATGAGCACCAACTTAGCAGATTGGTAAGTATTTACTACTTTTTTACTGGGTTTTCCCCACATGAATTGTATTTTTTCATTGGCATAAAGTATTTACCTTATACTTTCCTTACCTTATATACTTGATTCTTCACCAGCATGCGATTTTGAAACCTTTCATGTTGCGGCGTGTTAAGACGGATGTGGTTTCCGAGTTAACTAAAAAGACTGAGATTACAGTACATTGCAAATTGAGTTCACGGCAGCAAGCTTTTTACCAAGCTATAAAAAACAAGATATCTCTTGCTGAGTTGTTTGACAGTAACCGTGGACAACTCAATGAGAAAAAATTCATGAACTTGATGAACATTGTCATCCAGTTAAGGAAGGCAAGTTTTATTCGCGTATCTTCTTTTATTTTTTCATCAGTAGCATGTTTAGCAACCAATTACATTAATTCTAGAGTAGGGGTGTTAAGATGCTGTGCCATTGGGTAACACTTAAAAACAGTTTTGGGCTTGAAAAGGTCATTTTTAGTGTCAGTAGTAATAGGCAGGTCCGGTTGACCCACAAACACCTTACTCAGGTTTTCAATAGTTTTTGTAGTTAGACAATGTTAATTTTTGTTGCAAGAACGCTATCTATTACAATATAATCTACATCATTGAAGACGACGAGTTGGGGGATTGTATCCATTTAACGTAGACTTTGTGAAGGTTTCAACTCGTTCGACCTCTTTGACCCATTTCTGTTTTGAGCTGAACATTCCAATCGACCCATTTATAAGTCATTTGGTTGAAGTTACTGCCTCTACCCTTGAGTTCCATTTCAATATCTGTTTGAGTCACCATGCTCTCTTTTATACCTTGTGATGACAGGTCTGTAATCATCCAGAGTTGTTTGAGAGAAATGAAGGTAGTTCATATTTCTATTTTGGAGATATTGCCAATCCACTTCTTCCACCTCCATTTGGAGAACTGGAGGACGTATACTACTCCGGGAGTAAGAATCCTATTACGTACAAGGTACTTTATATATTGTATGAATAGGTCATTTTTTACTCTTCAATTAAGTTATTTTATATTTTACTAATAACTCTAATAGTCTCCTCCACAATGAAGTTATATTTGCTATTTTTGTTTGCAGGTACCCAAATTAATATACCAAGAAGTTGTGCGACGTTCTGATGTTTCTTTATCAGGGGGGAAACATGGAATCAAGAAAGAATTTTTTGAGAAACATTTTAACATATTCTCCCCTCTAAACATTTATGAATCCATATTTAAGCAAGATGAACATGGATTTTCCTCTAAAGATGGAGCATTTGGATTTACTCGATTAGTCGATCTATCACCAGCAGAAGCATCATTCATAGCAAATGCTTCTCTAATGGAGAGGTTATTGTTTTCTATTGCGAAATCTGATTCACGTGTTTTGGATTGGGTTGTGGACTTGATAATGGAAAGTGGGGAAGATGGTCTTGAGTGCAATGATTTTGGAAAGGAAAAAGTAAGAGCAGTAACAAGAATGTTACTAATGCCATCAAAGTCGGAAACAAATATTCTTAAAAAGAGACATGCAACAGGACCCATGGATGCTCCATATGAGGGATTGGTAATCTCACACGAGGATAGGCTTGCCTCTGATGTCCGGCTTCTTCATTCTGCCTTCTCTTTCATTCCACCGATAAGGGCACCTCCTGTAAGTATCATAATTAATTAAATATACAAGTGCAGCTATTTTCTTCAGTCTTTTACTTATCTGTCTTTATTAGTTTCACAGTGTAGAATGTATCCTACCCCTTAAAATGGACCAGCTAATATTTGTATACAAAAATTATTAAGCATTGTAACTGTCACTGAAGGTGCATCTAGGAAAAGTTTGCAAGTACCAAGTAATTGCTTAATTAATAAGTTGAAAGTAAAAGGATTGATTGCATCGGGTAGTTATTTTTTTGAAAGTATTGCTAAATAGTACTAGTAACAAAGTCTCAACTTGAGGTGGATATACGAAAGAGTCAAAGAGATAGAGGATACAAAATAGTGGGTTGGGTTGAGGTCAAAATGAATAATTTTAATGTATGTACGAAATGGGCTAACCAGATCGGGTCTTTTTGCGTCATTTACAGTTACATTATTTATACTATGTCTCTAATAATCTAGTTGGGTTCTATGCATTGCGAATATGCTTTGGCTTAGGTTTTACCCATCTGGTTGATTTCTTTTCAATCTGTTTTTACTGTTACCCACTTACCCTGTCAGAGGATAGAATAAAAGAAATCCGAATCAACCTCTTTATTGGTAAAGGGGTCAACATTGCTTTCTTTAGTGCTAATCTCAAGTTTTAGCCAAGGAGTAATTGTGTATATTAAGACAAAGATGGGTCGACATGTGCTTTTAAGAGCTTTATAGTCGACTCTTTTGAAGGCAGTAGTGTAGTATCTTGGTTTTAGTATCATCGATATATCAACTTTTCGAAAATATCGTTTTCATGGTTGACGTTGTTTCTTGTGTCATTGGTAGATCAATACAGACTGTGCAGATAGAGACTTTACTTATAGGAATGTTGAGGAGTTACATCATCCTTGGATCAAGAGGATATTGCTTGGGTTTGCACGCACATCTGACTCTAATGGACCTAGAAAGCCAGATGGTTCTCCACACTATTTGATACAAGAAATCGACAAAGAACTACCTGTTCTGCAACCTGCTCTCCAGCTCACACACAAGATCTTTGGTTCATGTCCGCCTATGCAGAGTTTTGATCCTGCAAAGATGCTCACGGTATGAAATATATAATTTGACAGGCCAAATTGGTAAAAAAACATATTTAGCTTAAACGTTGTTTCTTGTGTCCCTAAAGTGCGTAAGTGCGTATTAATGCATAAAACCTTCCAAACCATTTTAGTTTTTTTTTTAAAGAATATAAATCTTGTAATCAAATTTGATACTTAGTATCTATAGAATAATTTAAAGCTTCAGATAAATTAATTCAGGTCATTCTTACATTTAGAAACTACCTGTTTAGACCTGTCCGACCACTCATTTTGCCATATCTCATGTGTATTTGCCAACTTGAATCGGCTGATTACTTTTTCAGGATTCGGGGAAGCTTCAAACATTGGATATACTCTTGAAGCGCTTACGTGCGGGAAATCACCGTGTTCTCTTGTTTGCACAAATGACTAAGATGCTGAATATCATTGAGGTATCATTAAATCTATCAGTGTTTTCTTAAAAATATCTTTTGGTGTCTAAGTTCTCTTTCAGTTATCATATGCTGCTTTTAATTGACTAGTTACATGGAGATCCTGTTACTGAGTGGAATGCTTCTAGTTGTTTATTGGACATATTTATATGCCATTTGGGGGATCTTATTTTGATGGCTACTCTTAATGTCTGCATGCAGGACTACATGAACTATAGAAAGTACAGATATTTAAGGCTTGATGGATCCTCTACCATAACGGATCGCCGGGACATGGTCAAAGACTTCCAACTACGGTGAGGAAATCTATTTTATCCATTATGCTGTCGTTATATATTGCTTCATTCTCTTTTTGACAAAAGTATTATCAATACAATTATAGAAATCAACTTAATTTTCCCTATGATCTATCATTCAATCATTGTGACAATCACCTCTGTGTAATGTATAGAGGCTCTATCTTTTTATTTCCTTTTGGAGATATCCTTTAAATATAACTGAAAGTCAAGGAATATTGCGAAATCCAGAACATGAATTCTTGATGGTCATGTTGGAGTATATGTTATAAGTTATAAGATGGACATTGGAGGAAGTTATATTCTATTATTAATATCTGAAACCACCTTAAGTGTATATATGCATGTCACTTGGTTGACAGTTGTTCTCTTCTGGTAGGAATGATATCTTTGTATTCTTGCTGAGCACGAGAGCTGGTGGGGTCGGGATCAATTTGACTGCTGCCGACACAGTCATATTTTACGAAAGTGATTGGAATCCAACGTTGGATCTACAAGCAATGGACAGGGCTCATCGGTTGGGTCAAACTAAGGATGTTAGTTTTCTCTTGATAAATTTTTATTGCTTTCATTTCACTTAAAATTCAAGCCATGTCACTAAGCCTCTAGATATTGTCATGTGGTTGGTGGATTAGAGATTGCAGTTTTGACCAATTGTGAATCATCTACTTGACTTCTGGGTTAAACGGGTAAATAGTAGCTAGAGGCAAACATATCAAATTTGTTGAACACTTGACTGGTCAATTGGGCTACAAGTCTCCAAGGTGTTTTTCTCTAATAGTCAATTCATCTTGTTCAAAAGTTTGTATTAATATTGAGTTTGTAAATTTAAATTGTATTTCACAGTAGTTTTCTAAATACCAAACTGAAATTTTTGGCCGATTCGTGTTTGGTCAGTCTGACTTTATATGTTTTGACACCATGTTTATACCCTTCACCAACATCGTGTGGTTATTGTTGTATTTGGTGTATTTTTGCCTCAGTGGTTCTAAATTTGATAGCCGAGTTATTGAAACTTTTATGTTCACGATGTAGGTTACAGTGTATAGGTTAATCTGCAAAGAAACGGTAGAAGAAAAGATTTTACACAGAGCTAGTCAGAAAAGTACCGTCCAGCAACTTGTCATGACTGGTGGTCACATACAGGGTGACATATTAGCTCCTGAAGATGTTATATCTTTACTGATTGATGATCCACAAATGGAGCAGAAGCTAAAAGAAATCCCAGCACAGGTATCATTAATTTCTTTTTGTATATTCTGAAAATAGTTAGAGACTTAGAGATGGCAAGATGTTCGGGTTGGATAATGTGTCAAAACAGGTTTGGATTGAAACACATATTACTGTGTTATTTATGATTAAAAAACAGCATTTTTACGGCTTATGGAATATCAAAATCTTTGAATAAAAATATTTCGGTGGTTGAATGCATTAGAAATAGATTGTGAGTGTCTTTCAACCAGTTTGAACCGTCGACCGATTTTACTTGCTCCCTTCTTAGCTAAATCCTTTTATATTACCCACTCGAGATGAACCATAACCCAAATTAACCCATTCTTAAGGTAATAGCCTAATAGGTCAAATATGCAAGTTTGCGACGTATGAAACTAAAGCATTCGTCAATTTTAATTTTCATTAAAATGAAGTTGTGTCATGCCAGATCGATTTTGTGATGACAGAGTGTCTAGCCTCCTAATAAAATTTGTTACTTGATTGGTACTTGTTATGGATTAATGGGCGCCGTCGTCATTTATCACATCAACTTAAAAGGAAGTATGCCTTTAGAGTTGTAGCTTTTGGCTTTAGTTTTTTCTAGCAATGGGAATGAAATGATGGTTTTAACCAAGTTACAATTTAGGTAAAGGATCGTCACAAGAGAAAAAGTGGGATGAAAGCTATAAGGATAGATGATGAAGGTGACGCACGCTTAGAGGATCTTACTGCTCTTGAACCTCCAGCAGATGCAGAAACAGCCTCTCCTGCTGAGAAACCGGCATCAAGTAAGAAGGTACGCAAATTTCCAATGTTAGATCTGGAAGTGGTAACTTGATAACTTATTTTTAAGACACTTCAGGTTATGTTTTACTTTTCACGTGTCAAAGGGAAATTTTAAGAATCAGCTAATAAAATGCGTTACAAGGGTTAAGCGTCACCCAAATTTTTTTTTTTTTTAATGTGGTGATGGGAGTAGGAAAAAAAATGTTTTATTTTGTTTCTGACTGAAACTTCTAAAGATACATGGTGAACAATCGTAACCACCCATTTGCCTCCATATCTAACCTTACCTAAAACCAATTAAATTAACCAAAATATCTTAACTAGATGATATCTAGGAAGATGATCATAAAACAATCAGAAAGTAATCATAGAAAGCTATACACAAAAAGCTAATTTTTCTGGATCAACCTAACCATGTTGACGAGTACCAAAGTTTTTGTCATTACTTGAAATGTTACTTATTGACAACCTTTTTTGCAGAGGAAAGCTAATACCGACAAAGGAACTGCGAAATCAAGGCCACAAAAAACACCTAAAAACATTGATTCTTTGGTCACCAATACAGCAATATCAGGATCAGAACTTGATGATCAACCAGCACTCTCTGACATGGACCAGAAGCTGCCCCAGAGAACCAAGAGACCAACTAAGAGTGTAAATGAGAATCTTGAACCTGCATTCACAGCATCAACGATTCCGCCCGAAAATTAGAATCCCAAATTCTCATATATATGACAATCCATCAATATTTTAAGACAAGCCTTGAACTCTACCACAAAAAATCACAACGCAAGCAGTTGGCTCAGAGATCAAGCATAATCTTGTTCATAGGTAGGTTTAACTTTGCAGGCGAAGTTGTATGATAGTGTTGTACAGGTTATATAAATATTTATATCTATAGCCTTCGCCACTTGAGCAGGAAATAATAGTACAGTGTACACGTAGTTTTATAAGTAATTTTATGACCTGTTGCTAAAGCGGAAAGCAGTTTTACATGAAACAATTAAGAGAAACTTTTTTAATTTGAACTGGAAATGATATTACCATGTTTCTGCTGCTTCAAGTTAGTGTTCAAATCTCTTGAGTTTTGACATGATACATGATGCAACAGTCGGCTGTGTCGTATACTTGCTTTGCTAACCCCGCCTTGGCAGCAGATTGTGATATTTGGCAAGTAGTTTACTCAATTTTTTTACTACTA
>JANDBE010000051.1:2090498-2100801 GCA_024320915.1 Erigeron philadelphicus
TTTTTAGTTTTCCGGCAACCACAAAGGCTATTTCCGGTTACATTGTATTGTAGTTTTGAAATTGGCAAATTGGCAAATTTTATTACACTATACCACTAGTTTTGGCTAGTTTTTGGCTAGTTTTTTGCAACGACACGTGGCGACTTGTGATTCGCCGATACCTTGCCAAAACTTGCCAAATTGCCAATAATAGCCGACTACACCCTTGCCCCTTATATCTACATATTTTTTTTAAAAAACTTAAAAAATAAAAAATAAAAAATTAAGCTAAACAATTAAATGAAATCATAACTCTTTGCTTGTTTTGTTCTTACTTAAGCAACATGGTTTAGATCCGTGGTAAATACTCTAGCCTTTGAATATAGAGGTCATGTGTTCGATCATCATCTTATGCAAAGGTTGGAAGACATTTTCTACCATTAAAGTAGAAAATGGAAGCAACCTCTCTATTTAGGTAGAGGTAAGATCTGTCTACATTTTAACCTCCACATGCACCGTCGAGGTATTGGGGCTCAAAACCCGCAGAAGGCGGCACTGGACAATTTTTTTTCTTTCTTCGAGTGTAAGGATAATCAGTCTCGTGTTGAAGAGAATTTTGATCTTCCGATAAAAAAAAGTCTCATCACGACAAGTCAATTTGTCCGATAAACTACTAGGGGCTCCCCACAATTATCTATTTTTTAATAAAAGTACTACAACTAGATCACCGTAAACAAATCCATAACTCATTGATTTCGAATCAACACTAAAATCATTCTATAATCGATATATCTAATCAAAAATTTATGATAGCAAATACTAATTTATCTAACGCCTAAAGGCAATATCACAACTACTTCATTGTATATATTTGTTCAAAAGTTGGTTGTTTCTTTTATCCACTTATTTTTATAAAGAAAAGAAAAAGAAAAAAAAAAAAGCATATCAAGCCATCAAGGAGGCTCTTTCATTATTCACTCCAAAGACTATTTATAAAGTATATATAGATATATAATACAATATAATATTTGTGAAATACCTCCACACTACTTGCCACTGAGGCTATTTCATCATTAATCACTCTGGTGACTATCAATAAATAAGATATAATCTTTTCAAAGAAACCAAATAGTCAGTCTCAGGTTTAGTGGCAGATCTAGAAATAGAAATTACATGTATCCAAATTTAGTTAATTTGGGTAAAAAGAAAATTTTCCCCGTATATAATAATGGGTCAGGTCTTCACAAAACATCATATATATCTCAAAATGAAATTATTTACCAATTTGAGTTCTATCTTGTCATATCGTTAACTCAACTTCTATTCCGACCGCTATCTTTTTAAGATTGGTAATTATCAGCTAATGTAAAGGCATGATGGTAAAACATACTTTGTATTGTTTTACGATTTTTTTATCACGTTTCGTTATATTATTAGATGGATAAATAATATTAAACTATAAGTTAGAAAAAATATATATTATAACTATAATCTACTTATTTATTTAATATGATAATATATATATCTCAAGTTATAAATTCCGACAAAAATATGATTGGTGATGGAAATCTATATTTTATATTAACAACGAATAAAAAGATTTTTATTGTAAGAGTTTTAAATTATATAGGTATTTATATTTATAAATCAAGTAACTAAAAGTTATAATTATTTATGGTATCTATAAAAATAGGATAAATATAGATTTAAAAAGATAGGTGTCGTTAAATGAAATGTCACTTGTCGATCAAAATCCTGTTTGATTTTATCGGTAGATATTTGCAAATAAAAAAACCCAACAGTCTGTCGGGGAGTTGTTTCTAGTCTAATTTTATTGGAAGATTGACCATCACGAATCGATATTCTAACATGTTTCACAAGAGCCTTCTTTACATGGCCAGAGCCCGGAGGCGGAGCCAGAAACTAATGTTAAGGGGGGCTCAACCGTATTTTTTTTCTCGATCGTTATATTACAATATAATGTGAAAGACATAACCATTTATTAAAATGATAATAAGATAGAATTTTATTATGATGATTAACTTTTATAGTCCTAATGTAAAGGTTTAATGTGTTGTTATGGCTAGAAATCAAACATATATAGATTGAGGGTGGCTTGGTTCGAAAAACTCTTTGTACTAGTTTGTAATGAGCTAGTCTTGCAATAGAAAGCATGGACGGTTGGCGGGAGCTAAGCACCCGCCAATCTCCCTACTGGCTTCGCCCCTGTACGTGGCTACATGATATAATACTTGCGAATAAGAAGACAGTCACTCACCATTCACCAATGTTCCATGTACAACGCCAACATAAGAATAAAGAAAAATTAAAAATCCACACCTATAATCAAACACAAAAAAACTGGGGGGGTCAGACGTTTAGTCATGTACCTATAAACTGGAATCCTCTTTTAGACATATGTCCTTCCCCAATTACCTATGTTTCCACAGCCCAAAACCATTACCATTCATACATACATACATTGATACATACACACGTAAATCTATCCAACTAGTTAGAAAGAAAGAAAAAGGTCACAAGTTCAGTCCCTGTATAGAACATAATAATATTAAAGATTTCAAGATCCACCGGCGAATTTCTGTGCACCTATGAGGCTTTTCGTTAACCATATTGCTGTTTCTCTTGAAGAAACCGTCTCTTCACCAAATGGTTTCAAAACTGCAGCAAGCTCTTCAAGTTTTTCTTGTTTTAGCAACCGTGCACATAACTCAAGCAATGACTCTAATGCATTCGCTCTTTGTTGAGTTGCGTTTAGCCATTCGGTCTTGCTGTTGGTATCACTTGATGGGGTGGGTGTAGTTGCTAACGGTTCATTAACTGGTGCCGTTTTCTCTGTTTGCTTCAAGTCGGGTTCTTGGTCAACAGGTTCGACCGGTTTGGGTTCAACAGCTTTAGTTTGCTCTGTATCCACCTCAAAAATGACTGTCTGAGCCGATATGTTTTCTTCATCAACCAATTCGCCATTTTCGCTAAATGTCTCCAAAATATTGTCTATTGTCTCGTTTCCAATATTATCATCATCGAGTTTCTGAAATAGCGGAAGACTTGTTTCCTCTTGTTCACCATTCGAAAGATCCAACGAGCTCGACTTTGTGCTGACTTTTTGTACTACGGAATCTGAAATTTCTGGCCCATCTCCATTACAAACTATGGTTGTCTCGCAACTTGTGTCGCCACTATCATTAAAATAACTTGTGGGGTCTACCCTTTTGGTCTCTAGATTTGTTTCTTCTTCCACTACTGCAAATATAGGGTTGTTATGTAAATTTCTAACAGGCATATCACTGTTACATTTCTCTTCATGCTTTGTTACTTGTACTTTTTGTTTTTGAACATGCACATCTCTCTCACGTGTATCTTTTCCGTCATTCGATTTCATGGGTGAATGTTTCTTCGGAGTCTTATCATTTGGGCTGTTTGGAGGTTTCACGGGTAAAAACACGGTAGATGGGTTGTGACATTTGAGGAGGTAAGGTTGTAGGTGTGCATGTCTTAGAAGTTCTGCAGCCTATCAATTTCACACATACTAAAATTAGATTAAAAAACTCAAATCCGTAGAATGAAAACTGGACATTTGACTTACAGTTGGCCTATGTTCTGGACTTTTCCTTAACATTGTTTTTATGATCTGTTTCCTGAAACATTGATAAAAAAAAATTGTTATATCTAAACACTCCTATCAGATTACTAGAGTTGGTTTGGGATCGGGAAACTTACAATGTCGATGAATACACAATGGGGAGAGGAGAAATGGTGGATCTGTTTATCTTGTTGATAAGTCCTGACATATCCTGCAGGGTCAAAGACGTAAAATATTCAATATATACTCTTCAAAAACTCAAAATAAAGAATATGGGACTATATGATAAAGAGCGAAATATGTAACTTTGCTTTAGAAACTGCTGATAAAAGATACAATACAATTTTCACCTAGAAATCTGGTAATGGAATATTTGGCAACTTTCATGGGATATGGGAGACGTCTTTTAAGTTTGTAGTAAACTATAACTAGGAATACTTCAAAGGGAAAGGAAAATTAACTTTTTCCGTGTATATAAACCGCTTTGTAAATTATGACGGAAAATAGAGGTGACCATTTGGACCCATTTACTTACATACAGGCTGATTGAGGTTTTGCTTTATGTCTAACGGGTCAATGGGTTAATTTGAAGAAAGTTGGCTAAAATAAACCACTTCAAATATGTCAAAAGTCGCTAAAGTGAATGCAAGGAGCCTCCTAAGTCACATTCCGTGTATTTGACACATTAGTTATTCTATAGAAAAAAGCTAGATATAATGGTGTTCCGCAGCAACCCACTCCTTTGCCACCTCTATAGCAAGTGAATAAAATACATTGATAAAACGTTACACATATATGAATTTAGTAGCATAATTAGCTACAATATAACTTACAGGAGCTCGAAATGGTTGTTGATGTGCACAAATCTCGAACATGCAACAACCTAAAATAAGCAAAAGAAAGATAAGTTATGGTCATTAAGCATGCAAAGAAATAAAGTGAAAGTTTGAATGGTAATATGTATTGTATGTAAGATGCAAATGAAGGTTATGCCTTTTATATGTTTTGCAATCATTGTGTTCTTACCAAGCGACCAAATATCAGATTTGTAGCCGTAAGGAATGTCTGCAAGGAGTTCAGGACACATGTAGTTGGGAGTCCCAACAACCTGTTGATTCAATAGGCGTAAAGATATTAGAATTTGAGTATACTGAGGTTGAATATAGTTCCAGACAAGAACCATAAAATAGTGTCAAAATGGACAGGGCAGGGTTAAAACAAGTCATACTTTAGTGTGGGTCAAAACGTGTAAGGCCAGATTAAGACACAAAGTGTGTAGTCTTTTAGAACAGATAAATACAAAATAATGTGCTAATGTTAAAAAATCAAATTCTCACCTGGGGTAAATCAACCCTATTACCAAATATATTACAAAATCAAATTTATTACAAACATAATCTAACTACATATTTGAATAAAACTGCTTAGGGGATTTGCATGTAAGCTAAATATACTTTTATGACTTTCAGCCCATTTGACCCATTCGCTTTTTAGCTAAGTTTTTGATTTGACCTGTTTGAGATAACACACAAACCAAATCGACTAACTCATAACTGGTAAGTAAATTGATCGTATCCATCTCTAGCCATAAACAGTTATAAAGTATAATTTCAGGGAACATGGTTAAATTACAGTTTCCACTATAACAAGTATGTTACCGAGGAAGCAAGGTCTTCTGAGTTTAGGAGTTTCGCGAGTCCAAAGTCGCCTGCTCACCCCACAATAAATTTTAGAAACTACCAAACAAAACCAACTGGTATTCCAAATTATAATGAGTATAAAGTTTTCTTTCTTACCGAGACGAATGTCGCTCTCCTTTGTGAGGAATATGTTGGAACACTAAAATTGAATAAGAAAATGTGTAAGTTTGAGAACATAGGATCCGATATTAAATGGAATATTTAACTAAACATAGGCTAACTCTAAAGAAATGTTTAATTAGTCATGGACAAAGAAGTAGCTCCTGTTGAAACATTGCGTAAAACAAATAGAGTACTGGTTTAAGGGAATAACAAAGAGCTTACCTTTAAATCCCTATGAAGGACACGATTAGTATGCAAGTAATCCAATGCAAGTAATAATTGTGTCAGCCATTTGCAGAGTTTCTATAAAGAAAAATATATAGATAGATCAGTTTTGTATAAGTGATGATACACTTGTATGCCATATCCTTTGCTCAGACTTCACAAAAACAGATTCACTAGTTCCATCTTAGTTGTATAAGTGATGATTATAAACAAACATAAAGCACAAGAAAACAATTAATGAAACGGGAAATAATAAGGTTTATCCATTACCTCCTCTGGGAAATATGTTCCTCTAGCCTTCCGTATGAGCTCAGCTCTGATCAACAAAAAAGTCGATACTCTATGTTAATAAACAAGGCTAATTTTCGGGTATATTCTTGTGCTTGGTTTCCTAGTTTGATTAACTTTAAGGTTTGTTGGTTTTATTCCAACACATCTGAAGAACATTTTAATGCTTCGCATTTAAGATATTTCATGAAAACACGATTTCCTTATCTGAAGCTTTATTGTTCAATTATGTGGCCACTATTTACATTACAAATAAACTACAACTCAGTTAGGTCTTGAGTCACTCTAGTTTGTTCTAGCTAGAACAAGTTCAAAAAAGTTGACTAATAGTCAAAACAATTTTCTTATTGATGTGCTAGATTCAAAAGGTTGTAATTTCAACCAAATGTCTACAGACTTACATGTCACCTCCTTCACAATAAGCCGTCACTATACATATGCCAGCCTACAAAACAAACAAGATGTAAATATTCTTGTTTTCAATCCATATGGTGTTCTCATAACGGAGAAACAATAATAGTTTATTCATTAAAAAACAATGTTTTAAAGGGTAGCATAGTCCATTTACTTAATGAATGTGCACATTTTTAGAAAATTTGCAAATTTTATTTGCTAGACATCTAGCATACAAAAGACAGGGAGGAATGTCTTCATACAAATCATTATCCTTGCAGTTTGCAAAAATATTGTACTCTTTGAGCTCTTATACACGAGAATCTCAAATAAAACAATAAATAAAATAGGAGGTCCAAGTCACCTTATCCACCCAAGCATCTTTGTACTCCACAACGTATGGATGATTAAGCCGAGATATCAAATCCATCTACAATAAGAACATATAAAAAACTTTCTCAGCTCAAAGTAAGGAACTTATTGTAAATTCAACAATTTTATTTACGGGAGGTCTCAAATAATGTGCCATTTTTACTTTTTTCAAGTCTAATTTTTCTCCTTATTACCATTAGTAACCATTACTAGAAAAACGCTGCACTTTATTTTGATCCACAATAGTATACTCTAATATGTTAAACCCAAACTTTTGAGAAATTGCTGTACATTTTCCTCACACTATCTCCTAGAGCAGTCTTATCATTTGTTTAAATATATTAACTTACAACATACTCCATTATATTTAACCAGCATCATACAAAAACAACATTTAACGTGATTACTCTTCCGTGACAAAGACAACTTTGTTATTATCAGTTTAACCACAAAAGAACAAAATACTTCGATAGTTCGATGGATTTTACTTAATGACGAAAATGATAGGTTCTGAACTTTATGTACAAGAATAACAATAAATCAAGTAAACTATCAATTCATTCAGAATTTTAGTGTCTCGTATCTAGAGAACTCTTAAAATATATGATTTTAAGCTGGCAATGATGCCATCATTGACATTGCAGAACAGAAACGATTCATCACTTCTTGCTAACACAAATACTATTTTAAAAAATTCATGACTCCATGTGTCTTCCGTCCCAAAATAACCGCCATTTTTCAAGTACCGTTGTCTGACATTATTTTTAAATTTTAAATACTAACAAATAAACATTTTATTCCATTGCGACGAGGTTCACTTTGCAAATTGGTAATATGATCTTCAATGTACAAACCGGGATGACATCAACGTTCATTAAAAGAAATGTTTGACTTCTATAAAGACAAATGCAAATCTAATTATGAAACAAACTATTTGATTTATCAATAGGAATAACAAAAGAAATACCTCTTGATGTGCTGTCTTCTTAAACTTCTCTGTTTGCTTACTCAATCTAATCTTCTTCATAACATACCTATTAAAATCACACAAATTTATATTTATGCTAAATTTAAATATTCTAAAACTCTAAATTATAAAGTCTGGCCTATATGAAATGATAATTATCATTGATCCAAATATCCAATAAGTCAATAACTTAAGTATCTAACTCCATTTTCTTATTTTTAATTAAAACATACAAATAAATAGAAAATCAAAGCAACCAAAAAGCATTGATTTTCAAGAATTGCATACGTATGCAAATTCGTGCCCAAACGGAACTTGCTTTTGGAACTATCCACCCTAGACATTACTATAAATATGATATAACACAAGAACACACACAGATAAGGGTAAACAGATAGGGTTTTCCCTGTTCAAGTTACCCGGAAAAAACGAGTCTTTGACTATGATGTAAGCGGCCTAATATAGATAACTCTGTGACCCATTTCCTAAACTTTTTCCCTGCCACTCCTATAGTGTTTCCCTAGTGAGGTTCAAACCTAAGACTTCTTATGAAGAACAAATAATTTTTTTTATTGAAATGAAAATTAGAAATATACATACTTCTTTTTTTCAGTCTTATGAAGAACAAGAAAAGCAGCTCCAAAAGATCCTCTACCAATCTGCTCAATAACTTCATAATCTTCCATCTTTGACATGCCATCACCATTTTCTGCTTCCATTTGTGACATTTTCTTCAAAAACCCTAAAAAAGACTCAATTTTTATTACTAAAAAGTCAACAAATCAGCTAAAACATGAACAAAAACAGCTGGGTTTTACCTCAAATCACTTAAAAAGCTAGAATCACCTCAAATTTGGCTGATTTGCTCAAAAAGCTCAAAGCTTTGTTGCTTAAAATTAATGGGTTTTGTGAGAAATTTAAAGGGTATGTTTCAAAACTTTCAAGAAACTTAGAAATAAAAAGTTAACATTAAAAATAAAAAAAAAAACTTTGAAATTTTCCAACAATGATGATATCAAGCTTCAAGAATGTGGGCAACAAATAGAAAGAAAGATGTGGGTCAAACACTTGATTAAAGTTGGAATTTAGAGTTGTTTATATCTAAATATAGGTGGAAAAACAAGACTCAAGTAAAGCAACTTCTAAGTCCAAATGTATATATATAATCTAGTATATCTATATACACAAACATATACATACATTAGACATGAGGATATATATATCATATGAGAAATTCAAGTAAAGGGACTTGACACTAATAAAATACTGATTAAACAAAAGGGGGTGTGTTTTTTCTTGTTTAATTTCATATAGTATATTTTATGTTTTTATGTTTATTTTTATTTTATTGTTTTTGGATTTAAAGGAAGGGGTAGTTGGTCACCAAACTAGCAAGAGAAAGAGTGGTGTTTAAACTTGAAAGATAAAAATAAAATAAAACATGAAGTTCAAAAATAAAATAAATAAATGGGGGATAATAACAATAAATAAAAAAAGGTTTGCTTGAATATACAGATTGAAGAGAGGGAAAGAGTGGAGAGCATTCATACCAAAGGGAATTTTCTCAAAGGGAACTGGCCTACAGTTATGATGTCAACATCTTCACCTGAAAAATGTCCACTTTTTAAATTTAAAATGAAATTAAAAACCCTCCATCCATGTAGTCTTTGTAGTGCATATATGATATATTAAATTATTAATACTAATATACTACTTGTATTATTTATTTTTAAAATAAAAATATTTTTTTTCAATGCAAATATTACAAAAAATATATAATTTATTCATCAAAAAATCAAAAGTACCACTAAATTAATGACATTTGATTTGACTATAAAATGAATATCTTATATCAGGGAAATACAAAATACTTGTTAAAATGGATTTAGAAATAAATTTAGGATGATTTGAAACTTGTTATCTATAAGCCTCTATTAAGCATATTGGTTTTTTATTTGTAAAAGCATTTTTTAAGTATTCTCATAATTCCCTCTATAAAGCATATTTTTTCTTTTTAAAATACTTCTATTTAAACATAAAACTCTTATATACTTTCCTTTCCCTATTCTTTCTAATCATAACACAATTTCATCGATCTTTTATCACCCTCCACAGTCGCCCTCCCTCGATCTTCACCACCGCCGCAACACGCGGACATTATACTCGTACTTTTAAAGATATTTTGATATAAACTCCCGAAGTTAGATTATATAATTTCTGTCATTACTACAAAGCCTAATTAGTTGCTTCACTCCTTAATACGAGTATATATCATCGTCTTTTGTTTCGAAATTTAACCTCATTTTATACTTCTTTCCTTTTTAACGGCAAATAAAAATATTATTAAAAAGTGCTAGCAAGGATCTAGCAAAGTACAAAGTACACGTAAAACGATCCAATAGGCAAACGAAAGTAGGAAACCTAATAAGTTCTAACGATACAAAATAAACACGCAACGTACAAACGGCTACTAAAATCACGAATTAGTATTATATTATTGGATGAATCCAAGATTTTATTATCATTATCTTTTGTTTATATGCTCTACATCCAATCAAAGAATACAAACTTTTAATAATTTACTGATTTAGTATTATATTATTGGATGAATCCAAGATTTTACCTCTATAATAATTTAGCATTATATCATCTATTATATATATAAAAGTTGTAAAA
>JANDBE010000051.1:2252579-2264222 GCA_024320915.1 Erigeron philadelphicus
TGGTAAATCTGACAGAGAAATTAGCGGGCCCTCTGTCAATGTTAGAGTATTAAAGACGACGTCGCCGTTAATACCCTGATCGGGTTGACCTTTTCCTGGTGATGTTACCCTGTGTCTTTTATATATTCAACATGATGATTTGATTGATTTCCCATAGTGGCGTAATCTCATTACATTCATGTCATTATAGTCTATACTCTATACTTTCTATAGCTTGTTTTAAACACCAATACATTACCAATAACACCGAGTATATAGGTATTTTGTCCGATATTTTTACTATTTTGCCGGTATTTCCGGTATTGTAAAACCGATTTTTTCGTTTATTATTTTTGAATTTTTTTTAAATTATTTTTATGATACTTTAATATTATTTTTTGTTATTTATAAACTTTAAAGCTTATATATTTTTATGAAACACCTATATGGTACAATATTATTTTTGAGTTTTGATTATTTTCGTTGAATTATAAAAGATTTTATAACATTTTTGGGTTTTATTAAAAGTAATAAATAAAATTAATCATACTGATAATATCGTCCGTTAATAACAGTAATACTGGTACCAAGTACCACACCAATACTAGTAGAATACCAATATTTAAAATATTGTTTTATAGTTAGTGCCTTTATGGTTTCACTTCGGTTCTAGACTTTCCGTAGATTCAAGTCCAACCCATACATGCTTTTGTTAAAATTATTTCAAGCCCAATTGGTTGTATTGTTTTTGATTTTTATTCATGAGTTATGTTACTCATAACGGGTTCTAATACCATTAAGTAAATAGGTTGAAAACGTATTTCTGTACTTAACTCTATACAAACTTAACGAGATCCTATTTAAAAGTTAATTGGTGACTAGCATGGTATCTGCATATTGCAACAGATATTATGGTACAAGTTTATGTGTGAATGTTATGTCTGAAATCATGTAAGGAAATCGGTATATGTGAGAAAAAGAGTTGTGATGGCTGTCAAGTTTTAAATTTAGGTTTGTTTTTAATGGAAAGGGTAGTTTAGACATTTCCTCCATATAATTTTGAACATGAGAGACTATTTCTTTTATTATATAGTATAGATATAAAAGTATAGTTATGATAAGAGAAAAACAATAAAATTGGTACAACATATATAACATTTAATAGTTTATAATTCTTTCATGTATCACTGTACCAATACAAGACTTGACTTTATATACCTTCCCTTTTTTTGAAAAAAAAAAAGTTCGAATGGTGGAGTATGTTCGTTCTATTATCAATATTTACGTCTTTTAGGCATGACGCTAATCAAATTTTCAAGAAAATACAGAAAGAGGAAAATCGCCTATTAATCCATCAAGCACAATAATTAGTTGGAGTAAACTTTATTAGCTCGGACCGTAGACCCTCATGGAAAAACTGAAATACCATTGAGACACCTCTTTTAACCAAATAGTTATAGAATTTATCTTTACTTATCTACTCCTTTTAAACAAATTATAAACTGTTTATCTTTAAAATCTTAAAATAGATTTAACTTTCAACATATTTTCAACTCACACTACATCTACTTAAAATATTTTCCAAATTTATCTATTCAACGTTTTAAACTAGCACTCTCATTTGTTTACTAATTTAAATACTTTAACCTAATATATTTATAGTTATTTAAAACATATATTCCTTAATTTTTAAAATACTTATTTATTTTTTTTACATCAATTTTTTTTACATTAATAATCATAAGTATGTTGACGCACCGTACACTTAGTGCCAATGCCCCCTCGTATGCAAAGTAAGACATTGTTTCCACTTTCCAGTTTGAACCAATAAATTTTGGGGAAATCATATATGCAATTTTTTTTCAAAGGCAACAATAAATAATGAAACAAATGACTAACACTCTCCACACAACATCTATGATGAATAGATCATAGAGAAACAAATGAAAGCATTATAACTAACTGTAACCATGATTTCGCAATTCTCACGAGAATCCCACAAAACGGTCCCAAACCATTGAGCAGGGTCAACATTAGTATGATCGTTATGGACTTTGATACATATATACGTCCATTTGCTGGACGAAAAGTTAAATCCTGACCCCTTCTTTGTGCTTCTTTTGTCTTTTGATCTTTTCCCAACCTGATGTTATTTCTTATAGCGAATTGCATAGTTCTTATTTATTAATGAATCTTATTTGCACACAGTAACACACAAGATAACAGCCTAATTATCAAGTATAAACAAACAGGTTTTACATTAACATATGAAAGTTCATTCACAAAAAGCGAGCTTGATCATCATCTGCAAGTTTTGTTTTGTTGATCATGTGAACAGACAATCAAGTGTTTCTCGCAACCCTTAAAACACAAATGGATATTCCATCAAAAATGTTTGAGCTCTTTAGACGGAAAGCTAACTTATTTTGGATGGGAAAAGGGTATTCTCATCATCATCTTCCAAATTCACAATCTCTTCATCATCAAGATTCGCGGAGTGGTGATCATCATGTAAAGATGTGATTTCCGAATTCTGGGATTTACTGGTCTTTTGTTGTCGATGTTGATTAAACATCATCTTTAGTTGCTTTGCTTGTTCCTCTATTCTCAACTGCAAGTTTCTCTGAATCTGAGATCAGAACAAGTTTTGGTTAACGATAGTCAGACTTTGAGTTTTGAAATCAAAAAGGATTTCTTCTCGGCTTACAAAACAACATCTATTCTGTAAAAATGTCAATGAAATCTTTAACGAAACTAAAATCTAAAACTAACATGATGCATAGGAAGATTATTTTCCTTTTATAATAAATACTTTGCTACTATATTACATAGAAAGATTTTAGGATAAATACTAATCACAGATTATATTCATACCTCTAGTTGCTCATGAAGTTGCCTTTGTACAGAAAGTTGCATTTGCAGTGCATCCTTAAATTGCATGCCACTGATGAACAAGTGAAACCAAAAACTTTAGATCGGCTTGTGACAAATATTGAAGTAGAAATAAATGAAATAAAACACGAAGGATTCTCATTTTTGATAGGAACATAAACATACGTTATATTTTCAATTTGCGATATGGTATCAATACTCTTTCTCTTCTCTGAATTTCCTACATACCGCAGAAACGTTGTCACAATACATTCTGGAGTATCTAACTCACTTAAAACAATAATCTAAACAAAGTTCCTCGTTATACCTTTGGCAGTTCCGGGCCAATAATTGCTAACTCTGTATTTCTAAAAGATCAATATACATATATTTAAGTCATATTCAGATAAAAATATATCTAGAAAACTTATTAGATAGAAAGTCATATTTGTTATAACTAGTACATGTAAATGGCTTTTAACATGAAAGATTGTTAAGCCTTCTGCATCCATCAGTCTCAATATCGCCTTTGGAGTAGCCTCTAGTATAAAAGTGGCAAAAGAACCATCAATTTGTAATGAAATCTTAAGTACATGTAAAAGGGTAAAAGTTCGTTAACGCAAAATACATACTTTCAAGACCACCTAAGCAATTCACACACTCCACAAATTGGTCTTGGAGATCTTGAGTCCATTTGAATCGTGTTTTACTTGGCATACCATTTGTATGATTTGCACCATTGACCAAAACTTGACCTGAAGGTGGTCTAGGCATGTTTCTTGAATGATCAATTTGCTATTGTCAACAAGTGAAAGAACATTTATCAAAAAGTTCTGTTGAAATTTAGATCAGAAACGAACTTCAGCTTGCTAATCAAACTTTAAATTTTGAAGTAAAAAAAAATGATTTTTCAACTTGGCAAGGAAACATATATTCTTCAAATTCTGATGCAAGGGTGGAGAACTACGACTAATACCCTTACTGGTATAATTCTGGAATAAAACAATGTTATAGTAGTTTAAAAAGTAACGTATCGACTACAGAATAAGGACAAATGATCTAATCATACCTCTAGTAGCTCATGAAGTCGCTTCTGTAAAACAAGTTGCATTTGTAGTGCTTCATTAACTTGCATTCCACTTGTAGATGATAAACAAGTCAAAGTTCCATGTGAAAAAAGAAGGCTAGTCATCTCATTTTTGTTTTCGACTCACAGTTTTGAGGCTAGCTTATTCAAAATGATGATTTGATTTAAACCATATCGTATTATTTAATTCAAAACGTAACTTTATACTAAAAAAAACAAAGTTTGCAACATCTGATCAAAATCAGGATGAAAAACCAAAGTGAAGAAATACATGATCAAAGTATTTCTGATGTGGATTTAGGAATAAATACGTACGAATTGGGCAAGTGATCAATCAGTTGAGTGCTTGCAGAAGTATCTAATAAAGACCGAAACCATTCTTCATTATCGCCTGTACTCTCCTCCATCTGATATGACATATCACATAGGTATTTTTGAGGTTTTGTAATATGAGTTAACTAGATAAATTAAGATTATAATAAGCCTAAAATCTAACTTTGTCTTTTTTTTTTCATAGTTGATGTGCGAGTATTACAATGAAGATTTACACGTGTACATCAATAATGACATCAGGTTGAAGCGTTCTCACAAAGACTCGCTTTCCTTAGATAATCTAAACAGAGAAATCCCCATTTGTTTACATATCAGTGTTTTCACAAATACAAGATGGTCCATAGACTAGATATGAGCATGCATACACTTATAGGAGTTTCGTTATGTTTTATAACCAGAAAAATTAAAAGTTTGTACATGAATGATTTTAGTGGGAATGGCCTGAATGGTCAAATAGATCTAACGGGTCAAAAGTCACCAGATTTGTAATATAAATGTGTAAAATCCTCTTAAGAATAGTATAATTCATATTTTGGACATATTTATTGATATATAGATTTTGTGATCAGGCCTTACACATTAGTTATTCATAATGAAATTTGGAAAATAAGTGTTTCGGGCCACCAAATTGATCCAATCTGATTTGACAGATAAAAGTTGGTGACTTCGACGTTTAACCCAACCTACCTGCAAACTTTTTGCCACATTTATAGACGACTCTTAGTTTCATCAAAAAGGTTCTTTCAAGTTCTTGAAATGTTAAAGTTTGATTCTAGTTTTGGCTTTGTGCATTTGGAGTTTATGAATGATTATTACAAGGTGTATTGCTCTACTGTCATTAGTGTTTGTCAATATCCTGAATGTTTCCTTGTCTGACTCTATGGACTCAAGATTTCCATGATCAATTATATTCGACATGTTCAGCAGTTAGTGTGTATTTTCTTGCAAACTGATCTCAAAACTATCAAAGTAGTCTAAATCTTTTAACTTAGACACCACTAACTTTTAAAAAATCGCTTGAGAAGATGAATAGGTGGGAAGTAGTGATATATAAAGTCATACTTCTACCAGTAGGTCATTTGGACTGTTTTCCAAAAGAGCTTCGACGGTGGTTATGTCAGAAGATGAGTGTTAATTACTGAAAAAAGGTGTTACTCTTCATCACATCCTTAGAAACAAATGAATGCACTATAGTTAATACTAACAATGATTCAGTAAGTCTTACGGGAATCCAGCAAGATGGTCCCAAAAGCATTGAGCATGATATTGACGAATCTTATTTGTACACAATAACACAAGATAACATCCTAGTTATCTAGTATAAACACATGGGTTATACATTCAAGAATTCAAAGATCGTTCACAAAAAGTGGAGCTTGATCATCACTTGCAACTTTTGTTTACTTGATCATGTAAATAGACAATCATATGTTTCTCGCAACTTTTAAACACAAATAGACATCTCATTTCTTGATGGAATGCTAACTTATTTTGGATGGGAAGGAGGTATTCTAAACTTCATCTTCAAGATTCGTGAAGTCGTGATTAACTTGTAAAGATGTGATTTCCTAATTTTGGGAGTTATTGGCCTTCTGTTGCCGATGTTGATCATACATCATCTTTAGTTGATTTGCTTGTTCCTCTATTTTCAACTGCAGGTTTCTTTGAATCTGTGATCAGAAAAGAGTTTTGAAATTTGGTTAACTAATCAAATTTTCTCGGCTTACAAATTAAATCATCTATTTTGAAAATGTTAACGAAATTTTAACAAACTAAGATCTAAAACTAACATCATGCATAGGAAGTTCTTTTATTATGTAGAATTGCTACTGTATTTCAAAAAGCGATAGAAAGACTTGAGGATGAAAACTAATCATAGATAATATGGTTCATACCTCTAGTTGCTCATGAAGTTGCTCTTGAAGTTGTCTTTGTACAGAAAATTTGATTTGCAGTGCATCCTTAAATTGCATGGAACTGATGAACAAGTCAAAGCAACAATTTTAGATCGGTTTGCGACAAATTTTGATGCAAAAAAATTGAAATAAACCCGAAGAACTCTGCTTTTAGAAAACATTAACATACGTTATACTTTCATCTTGCCATATGGTATCGATATCAGTCCTCTCCAAATTCCCTACATACCATGGAATCGTTATCAGGATACATTCTAGAGTATCTAACACACTTAAGACAAGTTCGTTGTACCTTTTGCAGATGTATGCATATATCTGGCAACTCTGTATTTCTGAAAGATCAACATAAGCCATCTATAGATTAAAAATAAATCTATAGAGCTTATAAAACAAAAAGCTACATTTGATGTATATAGTACCTGTAAATGGCTTTTAATGTGAAAGATTGTTAACCCTTCTGAATCCATCAGTTTCAGTATCGCCTTTGGTGTCGCCTCTAGTATGAAGGTCGCAAAAAACCCATCAATTTGTGATGATAATTTGTCGTTCAAAAAAAAATTGTATGATAACTTGAGTACACGTAAAAAGGTGAAAGGCTTTATACGAAAAGTACATACTTTCAACACCACCTAAGCAAGTCAGACACTCCACAAATCGATCATGGAGATCTTGAGTCCATCTGATTCGTGGTTTCCTTGGCACAACAAATTCAAGATTTGTAGCGTTGACCAAAACTTGACCCGAAGGGGGTGTAGTAATGTTTCCAGAAATATCAAATTCATCAATTAATTTTCTTTTTAGCTTTCTAAGCTTGTTCCTTTCTGATAGATTATCATACAATCTTTCATAAGAATTAATACTTTGTTGCATGATAATTTCATTAGAAGACGGGGATTCTAGTCTATAACTTATCATTTGTTGTTGCCGGACCTGCTGCTGATCTTCTTGTTCTTGATGGTTAACAATATCCATGGGCAATATGGTAATTCCTGCTTGCATTGGTGATTGTTGTTGTTGTACACTACCCAGATCTCTAATTTTAAGATTGCAAACCATTTCACGGTTAGAACCAATCCTAAAAGTATTCATTATTTTTGAATAAGCCCATCTTTTGGCTTAATTGAGGCTTATCAAACAAATTTTCAACTTCGATAAGTCCTTAAGTATCAAGAATAAGCTTATAAGCTACAAATTAAGATACCAAAACACCCTCTGAGCATTCTAGTTACAAAATTACAAACCTATGTTTAAAAACCCTGCAAATTCATATATCTTGAAATCTTAAATTGATAATGGTTTAGACCACAAACAGCATAGATAGGATACATGACGCCTTTATCATTCAAGCAAAACCCACATGAAAAGAAAGAAAAAAAATCAAACTTTATAACAAATTAAAATAAATAAGATGGATATAAAAAATCTTACAACTTTGATAAACGATCAACAAGCTCGGTTTTTGTAAGTGGGTCTAACAAAGAATGCAACATTTCTTCTTCTTGTTCTTGTTCTGATGTATTTGTTGTAATCTCGTTGACATTGTTATTATTGCTTGCTTCTTCAAGCTTTATTTTTTTAAAATCATCCATTCTTTCTTTTACAAGTGGATGCAAGTTCATAAGGTTTCTTTCCATCCTCCTTATAAGAACATCCACAACATATACGACACATTTAGGTGACATCAAGTTTGATGTTAATTTTGTCAGAATACTAAATCTTTAATCCTTTATCATTAAATTTGGTGTAACATAAAATATGACCTTTTTATACTACAAGGTTTTTGAATTTCTTTTTTACCTCAGTCATATAGTTTCTATAAGTTAGAATGTTCAAAACTAAAACTGTAAATTTACTTGCACAGAATATATTCTAGTAAAAATAATATTTGGGGTAAAATTTGGCTTGTTTGGCAGTCCTACAAAGAAGATTTATACCAACTTTTTTTTTCCCATTTTTAACGTAACTTGAAGTGTTTTGTTTCTAAAACTTATTGCTCTTAATTTTTAGGTTGCTCCCAATGGTTACGAGATCACGTTGCTTGTCGGTTTTGTCACTTCAATATCATGTCCGCACTTATAAACTAACACGCCCATGCCATTCGCCAACAACGTCTCATCACTTTCTTTTTTTTATTATTATTGTCAATTAATTAAACACAATAATTGAAAAATATATATATTTATAAAACAATGAGAGTTAACTAGATATATATGGATTTAACTTGCCCTGTATTGTCTTTGTGTGTTTCTCATAGTATATAGACGTGTATTACCAGGAAGATTTCTATGTTTTATCGATAACGACGCCAGGGTCATTGTTAATACATTGTTATAATAATGCAAAAACGTGTATCAATGAAGGTCATTTTCGTATGGCATGATAGGCATGTGCATACCCTGATAAGTTTTGAAGCGATTTATATTGTGGAAATAACGAACTTACAAATTTGTTATTCATATCATAACGGATCAATTGGATTGAACAGGTCGCGAGTCCTCCAATGTGTGTGTCATGTATGCAGAGACACAACACATATTGTTATCTATTATCTATTAACATAGTACTAGAACTTTTGGAGAAAACTGTTTCAGGTTGACCCGAAATCCCATATTGTTTCGACTTGTACAAAAGTTGTCTGATTTGATCTTACCCAACCCACCCATTTGCTACCTTTATAACTGTTAGAGGCATTGCGAATTTGCTAGTTTTGTCTGTGTCCTTTTGAAGTTTATGAACAATTATTACAAGGTTTGTCTCTGTAATGGCCCGTATTTATGTATGTATCTTGTTTTTTTTATCCTCAATTGAAATTCTGATGTAAGGTGGAGAGCTAATACTAATACCATAAACAAAAGAATTTTGAAATAAAGGTGGAGAGCTAAGACTAATATTATTCATATATTTGAGATACTTATTGAATATATAGATTTTGTAATCACACTTCACACATTAGTTATAATAGATGGAAAAAATAAAATAATTTTGGACAAAAGTGTTTCCGGCCAACAAAATGTGATCCAATCTGTTTTGACGGATAAAATAGTTTTTGTAACTTGACGTTAACCCTGTCTGCCAAACCTTTGACACATCGATAGGCCATTCTTCGTACCAACGAAAAGGTACTTCAAAGTTATTGAAATGTCAAGATTGAATTCTTCAGCTTTGTGCATTTGAAGGTTATGAATGATTATTACAAGATGCATTGCTTTAGTGTCATTATTGTTTGTCAATATCTTAGAGTCTTTCCTTGTTAACTTCATATTAGGGAAAACTGTTTGCAGTAACTTGTTTAACAATGCAAGAACACGTCTTAGTTGTTGCTAGGCCTACAAATAGATAATATTTCACAATGTGGGAGCAAAAATCATAAGAAAAACTCTATTCATATAGAAGAAGACAACATAAAGCTACCCAACTTGCCAACTAGAGATTGACATGTTCAACATATCACATCTATATACTATTTGTATATTTTCTTGCACATTCATCTTAAAAGTTTAAAAATCCTCGAAATCATTTAACTAAGAGACTAATAACTTTTAAGACAATCTTTATGCTAGAAGATGTATACAACAACAATAATTATACCCAATCCCGTCATAGGCATGATATGGTAAGGTGGGATGTAGTCAATGGCGCAGCTACATAGGGACGGGAGGGGGCGTCCGACCCCCCGAAATTTTTTTAGCGATATAGGGGGTATATCGTTTTCGTGTAGAAATTTTTTGACATACTCAGTTTCGACCCCCATTTTAAAAAAATAGTGTTAGGGAGAAAAAAAAATTAGATCACGACCTCCCACTCAAAAATTTCTAGCTTCGCCACTATTTGTCATTGGTGTTTTAACTAGAATAGCAAAATAAGTATCACTTTAATTCTATAATATAATGAAATAGCGGTGGCTACATATATATATTATTTTTCCACAAATAGTACAACATTCTTGATTTTGTAACTTGATCACGTCGGCTCGATTATTATCAACATTTTGTCACAAATTGTTATAAATTAATAATGATAATGTTATTTGGAATACAATGGAATATAAGATCAAGAGATGTTAAGTAGCTAGATATATAACTAACACTAATAAAAACTTTCATTAGTTGAAACTAACACTAATAAAAACTTTCATTAGTTGAAACTAGTAAGATGACTAGCTAGTATCTTATATTTCCTTCTGAATACTTGTAACGACCCATAGTCATCATCTCGTTGTTTAGGGTATATGCAAAGCTTCACCATTATACGGTGAGGTTTCCCCGATGTCTTTTACCGACTGAATGTTCGAAAATATATATTTATATATATATAAAAAACATATAACCGAGTTAACTAAGAAGATAATTACTAACCTGTTACCTAAAGATGCATGTAGGTTGGCTATGAGAACTTCCTCCTCCTTGGAAATATTACCTCTCCTTACATCGGCTCGTAAGTAATTAATCCATCTCAGTCTACAACTCTTTCCGCATCTTAACAATCCTATATATATGTATATACATGTTGTTAACATTAAAACTCTAACATATATACGCATTGTGAGAATATACATTTTGATCGAAATATATATATATATATGTACCGGCATTTTTGGGCAAGGACCGCCACGAGCCTTCGCCGTGAGTTTGAATGTAGTTAGCGAGAATAGTGTCTTCTTCACTAGTCCATCGTCCTCTTCTCAACCCAACTTTGTCACAACATGGTGCTCTTCCCATTTTTCCAACCAAAAATATTTTATTATAATACTAAATAGTGTATATGTGTGATAGTTTTAGCTACTTAGTGAAAGTGGTTGATATTTATAGCACGTAGGTAAGTAGATACATATAGATACATAAAATTTAAGAAGTGTACGTACGTACGTAGTATGAGAATATGTATGATTTGGGCTTGTTGTTGTATTTATATTTATGATGACGAGTGAAAAGGGAACGAAAAAGAGTGATGTGTTACTGTTAGTATGTGAGTATGTGGGTGTGGTGGAATAAATTGCCACGACTAATGTTGTACATTTTGAAGACCAAGTTTGTCGTGGCTTCATGAGTATCTAGGGCTCGTGACGGGGCATCCATCTCCCACGTTTTCACCCTCCACTTTTTTCTCAACCCCCTTTCTCGATCGCTTTTTGGTTTCTAGAATTGAGTTTCTACCTAGCTAGCTAGCTCTTAAATTATTTATGTGTGTACAAAATAAATAATGAAACCAATATTCAAAATGACTGATAACATAAACGTTTTAACAGTATGCTGGTATTTGTATATAGTAACGGTAACCATTCGATTGTTACGTATATTATTGGTTTTTAATGAATTTTTACAGTGACGGCTCAATCAAATCGAGCCCTAAAGCAAGACCTTATTAACGGGGCTTTTCATTTAACAAAACTAAATATTGATATTCTAAATAAAGTTTTATTTTTTCAATTTGATAAAATGCAAAGATTTTAACAAACTT
>JANDBE010000051.1:2431610-2441745 GCA_024320915.1 Erigeron philadelphicus
ATAATTCTTTGTGGGGCTATGATGTGCATTTTAATTTACAAATTGGTTTTGATTGTCTTGTAAAAGTGATTATGATCGTGAATACATGATGTTTTGATTATCTACGACTCAAACTAATCGAATTTGGTAAATTACCTTGCACTTGTAGCTTTAGTTAACTCGTTATCTTATTCTGAACCTTCAAGCAACAATAGTCATTTTCAAAGCGCACATCAAAACAGCTCTTTATGTTACATGTTAAGTCGGATATTGATATGTTTTTTTTTTGTTATCCTTACATCGATATCATGGTGCAATTTGTTTGGTACAAGAGGGGTAGTAAAGGAATATCAATGGACCTTTGAGTTGAATTGTTTGTATTTTTGTATCTTTATTTATTAGGCTCGTGATTAAATAACCTTTGCTTATCTGACTTGCCGGCTTCCTTTTGTCTACTCTTTGACTGATATTTTGTAAACATTTGTTCAAAATTCAGAAACTTCTTATTCAATTCACTTAACATTCCTATAACATTGAAGAAGTTCTCATATATCTCTATACACATTGTGTTTATCAGATGTTGTCTATGCTTTTCAAGAGCAACAATTCCTGAGCTTTGATCTTGGTTTGAGACATTTCAACTGAAATTCAGCAAATATTTTAGAGATTTGAATGGCTCCAGGTGGTGGTGTTTGTAAAGATGTTATTGAGTCTCACCCTAAAACTTTGAAGTATGATGTAGCAATCACAAAGACTGAAAAAAGTGTTACAAGGATAGCAACTGGAGCAAGTGCGAAACATGGAATGCAATCAACAAATGGTGTTCATGAGCTTCTTGAATGTCCAGTGTGCACCACTTTAATGTATCCTCCTATTCACCAGGTTTGTACTTACATAGTATGTTGTTTCCTTGTCATATATAATTAAATTCACTTGTTAATGTTAGATTTAGGTTAACCACTATTTCCTAAAATTTGTAAAGCAAAATAGGGTATGTTCATAAATAAGCCCCCATCTGAATGGCAATTGCTGTGAAACCACTGATATTATTTATGCTATAATTGTGCATATCCTGGTTGGAGTTTCGGGATCCACAACTGCAAATTGAATGACTTGATTGTAATTAAGAATACTCAGTGCTTTACAAATTCTAAACATGTCTTTGAAGTTATAGAAGCATATCAAAGCCAACATCAATAGATCAAACAATCTTCAGATATAGAGTTTGTGATCTTGTGTATGTTTTTAGATATCTATATAAGTGAGGGTGTTCTTCACTAAAGTTGTGAAATTAACTTCAGATGTATATATAGTGGTAAAACTCAATTTGAGTACGGAATGGAAGCTTTTCAAGTATGATAAAAAGATCTCCATTTTTCAATGAAATATTTTTTACATTTCTTAATGTCTTGAAATTGACGTCTTTTATGAGAGTTATTTTTTAGTATACAATGAACTTATATGAAATCTTTGTGTGAATGGTCATACTTTATGGAAGTTTACTTCTACTTTTAATTAAGTAGCTTCATTTTGAGCATTTTAAACTTGGTTTAATAAGCGATTTTGGTTGAAGCCACATTGGTTACCTATCTGATATTCTGATCCCTTTCATTTGTTTTTTCATGTAGTGTCCAAATGGCCACACATTGTGCTCAAACTGCAAACTTCGAGTGCACAATTGCTGTCCCACGTGCCGTCTTGAAATGGGTAACATAAGGTGTTTGGCGTTAGAAAAAGTAGCAGAATCTTTGGAACTTCCATGTCGACACCAAAGTCTTGGTTGTCATGATATCTTTCCTTACTATAGCAAGCTTAAACACGAGCAAAATTGCCGGTTTCGTCCTTACAACTGTCCTTATGCTGGGTCTGAATGTTCAATCACGGGTGATATCCCGTATCTTGTGGCACATTTAAAGGATGATCATAACGTGGATATGCATGATGGATGCAGTTTCAACCATCGCTATGTTAAATCCAATCCACATGAAGTTGAAAATGCAACATGGATGTTAACTGTAAGTTGTTATAACCTTTAAGTAGTGAAAATAACATGAGCTGAAATGGCCAAATCCAATGTGAGTTAGCCACCATTGCTTGTATATGAGATAGTAAGAATTGTCTTTTGCTTTGGATTTGGCCTTTTAGTATACACGGATGGACTATCTAATAAAGACCGGCTGAGTCTAGTTAGAGATACATCATCAGTCAGTGCCCAGGCCAAAAATGCCTGATAGCTTCAGGCCCTTTTAAGCCTGAACTTGCTTTTAGGTCCTAATATTTGATTGAAAAGCCCTGTTTGTATCGTTACTAGCGAAGTCATGTTATATTAGGCTCGAATTTGTTACATTCTTGCCATAAATTATACCACTAAAAAAATTACAGTCAAATGTTTTTAAAATTGGAAAACTGTACCCTGTCCAGTTACTACCGTTTTGAACACTGGGCGCAAAGCATTTTTATTTTTGAAGTGAGGGATTGAGCTTAACAAGCAAAGGGGTGGTCTCTTTCAAAACCAGGCTTCATCCACCTCTATGAGAAGGAAGTGTTAATTTATAGCTAAAAATAGTATTTTAGGAAGAAGAGTCTATTGCAGTAGAGCCCATCCGTAGTTACAGATAGTTGGACATGGTTAAGGTTAGGGAGTCAATTTATCTCGCAAAACCAGTGAACATTGATCCACCAGGTCTGCTTGACGTGCAGGTATTTAATTGCTATGGAAGACAGTTCTGTTTGCACTTTGAGGCATTCCAGCTTGGAATGGCACCAGTTTACATATCGTTTCTAAGGTTCATGGGTGAGGACAGTGAAGCCAAGAAGTTCAGTTACTCGTTAGAAGTGGGAGGGTTCGGACGCAAGTTCACTTGGCAAGGAGTTCCAAGGAGCATACGCGATAGTCACCGTAAAGTTCGTGATAGTCAAGATGGATTAGTCATACCGAGGAACTTAGCTCTCTTTTTCTCTGGTGGAGATAGGCAAGAACTCAAGTTAAGAGTTAGTGGTCGTATATGGAAAGAACAGTAAGTCAAATGGGAAACACAGGTTGGAATTTGTACAGCTTGAGATTAACGGTGTTGGTTGGTGACTATTCTCTTTTATTTCGGATGGCTAAATTAAATCCATGATTGGGCTCAAGGGTCTCTAGATCGGTTTATGTCTAAATATCCATATGGGGATATTATGTTGTAAGAATCAGAAAGCTGTTGTTAATTTGTGTTGTGGAAATGTTGTCATTAAAAAATCATTTATCATCTGTTACGTTAAATACCCAGAAACACAACACTTGTGATCTGGTTACTTTATTATCATGGTACTCGTATATTTTCATTAACATTGTCGTTTGAATCATAGATGTAAAGCTCGGTCTGCTGATCTTAAAAATCGTAGAACCAGACCCGGATCAGTCCAAACTGGTCAGTTTCAGCTATGATCAGGTTCAGTTATTGGGTTATATAGCAACTTACTTTCAACTTTGTTCTCACCCGGACACCATATCCTACAAAAATGTTATATTTTGGTAATTCTAAAGATCTACAGTTATACGCATTGATTATTGTATTCAGACGTATTTGTGTGTTGCATTAGTTTGGGTATTTCACTTTGTAAAATATTGGAAAATCTTTGATTTTTATTTGAGAGAGAACAGAACACATGTCACAATGAAATGCACCTTTAACTTTATCATCATGTATTTCTAAAATAGAAATTGTATAAATTTAGTTGGACTGATATATGATGTGTATATGGACGAAACCAACAATCTATATTCTCTAACAAATTGTCCCTTGAGAGGTCATCCTTAGCATTTGCGTGCTCGGTTTTTTGCACCGAGGCCTGGCATGGCACCGTGGAGTGGAGCTCGATTTGTCCCAGTTTTCTTAGGCATAATTATCCATCACTCCATCAGAAATGGAACTAGGTAACTCATTTTCCTTTGAAATGTAACACTTTGGTAACTTCTTTTGGAAAATGCGAAATGGAATTAATGTCTGTAAACAAATTGTATCTCTCATATAAAAAATTCATCCCTGAATTTTATGATAAGTATACAATTTAATAATGCACCTTTTACTATAGCCCTTAAGGTTGCGTTTAGCCAAACACATCAATTTTCTTACAAGTGAACTAGCAAGTTTCCAAAATAGTTATTTAACTTATTAATTGAGTTTATCACAAGTATGTGCACATTTATTTCCCCACGTTTTTCATTATTTTTTCTTCTTTTTTGAACATTGAAACGGGATTTTATTAATATGAAAAGTCCTAGCGAGAAGCTAGGAATTATTATTTTTTCTTTTTTTCTTTCTTTTTTTCTTTTTTTTTCTTAATTATTATTTTTTCTTGTAACTTAGTCACATGCACATGTAAAGCTTTATGTGGTATGATGTATTAAGCCTTTGTTGTTTTTGTGTGAAATGTATCCTTTTTTTTGGGCAATTGTAATTGTTGACCACAGAAGTTTGATCATCGAAAGATACGAATAATCTTCAGAACAGAATGAATCTTGCAATACATGAACATATGTGTATGAACGTTGTGTTGTCTTTTGATTTTTTTCTATAAAAACACAGGCAGACTACATATAATCTATTCTTAATTCTTTCAATATTTTCTAGAGCTATTAAACTACTTGTCGCGTCTTTGAAGACCCTCTCAAGAAAACTATATATAAAGGGGGCTTTCTATTGCCACCATTCAATTAGGACGACACCAGGTATCACACCATCAATTAGGGCTATTATTAGCAATTGAGACGATTTTGTTAACTATTGGGATGATGGTTATCCACAATAACAAGAAAAAAAAAAAAAAAAAACTGCTCATTGCCGTCTTCTGTTTTTTGTTCCTAATACCTTGCATAATTTTTTTAACAAGACACTATATAAATAATTAAATATTGTTGAATTTTACACAAACAAAATTATCTGTCACAGTCCACACCTTGCATAGTTTCTTTAAATGATCAAATGAAAACAACAAATCGTGTTGAAGTTATGTCAAAGAAATCAGTATCAATAATTGTACATTCTAAAAAACTGTACATGTAAGTACACTAATGTATGTAAGCAATAATTGTTACTCGTATTATAAAAGCTATAAATAATTAAATAAATAAAGTATAATATACTCCAATTTCCTCTAATGAAAATATCATTTTTGAGACAAGTCAATAACCAACTATTTTGACACTTGATTATCTTTTTGACTTTTGCTAAAAAAATAAAATAAAACTTATACGTGATATATTTAGATTCCAATAAACTGGCATGCAAGAGACTAACCCATAATGATCAACAAACTTGACATATTGACAATTAATATACGGATTATATATTATTTTCATGAACGTGACAAGCATGAAACCTCATGAACATTTATATATACATACAATACAAATACAATACATACAAATATTTCTATCATATATACATTTGGTTTATTAACGTTTAAGAAAATATCCTATTTTCCCGCGAACCAACAAAATCTTTTCTTTTGATTTTTCTCTCTTTCACAATCTGGTTAGAGAGAGTGTGGAGAGGGAAAATCACAAAATCTTGAAATCCAAGAATTATAATCCAAAAATAATTTCGACAATATTTTGATTTCGTATCCGTTTTTTTGTTGTTAAATTTTTTTGATCATATTGGTGATAATTGTTGATATTCTTGGCATAAAAATCTTGTGGAAAGTTTTTAATTGAAGGTATGGTCATTCATGCAATGTTACTTTTCATTCCCTTGTTTTTTGCTTTTTTGGTTCATTTGTTTGTGTATATATGTCGTTTAACGAATATTACAATCCTGTTTTAGTTTATTGATGCCAGAATTGGCTATCGTTGACATTGACATTGACGTTTGTGTATATATTATATATTTATATATTTTTTATGTGATCAAAATGTATGTGGTTTGATCAAGATTTAATTTGTTGAGCTAATTAACTTGTTTGAATTATCTTAGGTAAAGTTAGAAACAAAAAAAAGTATATGGTTTGTTGAAAAAGGAGATATACATAGTGTATATATAGATATACACATAAATTGTGGATTTGTGTATCTTCTATATTTGAAGAATGTCTTGTTGTGGAGGTGGCGAAGAGGATGTTTATAGCGGTACACCCTCAAACAATATTGCGACCGCGCCACCTCGAGGACCACCTTATGGAGGTAAGAAAGCTATATATACACAAGATTCATATTTGTTATATATTTAGTACATTTTCAAGATTATTTGGTGTTTAAGATTTTTAAACATTTTTGTTTTAGGGAGTAATAGAGGAGAGCCAAGGGGTGGTGGACCTGCAAGAAATGGGACTCCTCAACAGCCCTTACCAATTGAAACGCCAGCATTGTCATTGAATGAGCTAAATAAGATGACTTATAATTTCGGGCAGAAAACTTTGGTGGGTGAAGGTTCTTATGGACGGGTTTTCTCTGGAAAGCTAAGTAGTGGAGAAGAAGTAGCGGTGAAGAAGCTGGATACGAGCTCTTCACCTGAGCCCGATAATGATTTTCTAGCCCAGGTGCGAATTTTCATACTTTAATTATGTAAAGTATCGTAATGGATTAAATTTGTTAATTAGAAGTACTCTTAGGGTGGTGACAGGGCGCTAGATGTGCGTTTTAAATGTGATTATACGATAATCAAAAGTCAAAATCATATAATCGACTATAGTAACACTGCCTAATCAGATGTTTGGTTACAAATACTGATTATGCTGCATTATCCGCATTAATCAGAAATTATTCATAAGGCAAGTCCAAATACCCCCTTAAACAGTATGCTTGTATTGTCTAATGACAATGACAAGATTTATAAATCCAACTTGTATGAGTGTTTTGTAATTTTATACTTAACAATAAGCAAATGTATGCAGTTATCAGTTGTTTCAAGGCTTAAAAATGAGTATTTTGTTGAGTTGCTCGGTTATTGCTTGGAGGGAAACAACCGCATCTTGATATATCAATATGCATCCATGGGTTCTTTGCATGATGTATTACACGGTAGATAACTTTCTTTTTTTCATTTCCATTTGAATTTGTCTTTCCATCTCAAATTTTATGATAAATTGTGTCTCTTTCTGGTTATCTATCTATACAGGGAGAAAGGGTGTACAAGGGGCGCAACCTGGTCCAGTTCTTAGTTGGACTCAGAGAGTTAAAATTGCTTATGGTGCAGCAAGAGGTCTAGAGTATCTACATGAAAAGGTCCAGCCTTCAATTGTTCATCGTGATGTTCGGTCCAGCAATGTTTTGTTATTTGATGATTTTCAAACCAAGATAGCCGATTTTAACTTAAGCAATCAGTCTTCTGACACTGCAGCGCGACTGCATTCCACTAGAGTATTGGGAACTTTTGGCTACCATGCTCCAGAGTCAGTTTTCTTTAACTCTCTTTGATCAAATATCCAGTAAAATAAAGCTTTATGGGTATTCAGTTTTTCCAAAATATGTGTTTGAGTTGGAAAAATGGGTGGGTCATGGAGGTTGGGTACAGACACTACAGAGTATAGTTCAAAACTGAGTAAATTCTTTGCACAGGTTGGACAATGTTGGGTTGACCCGAAACGTTTATGTCAACTTTTTCTTATCTGTTATTATGTAATTAGTGAGTTAAACATAAATTTAAAAAACTATAAGATAAGTCTATAGCATTAGCAATCTAACTTTTGAGTAACATGATTGATTAGTGGCCTTATGCTTTTCAAATTCGACATCGGTGACTTTTGATGCGTCTGTCCTGCTGTCTTCTTAATTTTATTTTTATACCACATCTTTTAAAAGTTCCACATTGGACCAATTATAGAAATGACATTAAAAAAAATGAGTGAAAACTGCTACCCTTTCGTAATTTCATGGCCTACGCTGTGATTTATTAGAACGCTTGCTCCTCATTAGCAGAACATGGTTATATGTATTTTAACTTGTTTTTTGTTACTGTTGTAGCTAACACTTGCATTGACCTCTATGTTTTTATCCAGATATGCAATGACCGGGCAAATAACTCAGAAGAGTGATGTCTATAGTTTTGGAGTAGTTCTTTTAGAACTTTTGACAGGAAGGAAACCAGTTGACCACACGATGCCCAAAGGACAACAAAGTCTCGTTACTTGGGTATGTCTTGCTACTAATAAACTTAAGGACCCTAAACTCAGTCTTCACTGTCTGTCTGATAAATGTTAATTGCAAAAGTTCTTAGACTTTTAGTCAAATACTATACTTATAGGCTCAATTATGGCATGAGAAAAAAAGATGATCTTGCTACAAAGATCAATACCATCAACGTGTTTCTTTTGGCTTCAATATTCTCTCACAAAATGAAACGAAATGAAAACATCCAATTATAGAAGTTTCAGATTTAATGGGATGAAGACAGTGTTTTTGTTGATCATTAAGACAGACTCGAACACATTATATCAATACTCATGCTGTTTATGATGTGCCTCCTGCAGGCAACACCAAGATTAAGTGAGGACAAAGTAAAGCAATGTATCGATCCCAAGTTAAATGATGACTACCCTCCAAAGGCAGTTGCTAAGGTTCGTTCGCTGATAGGTGGCAAAAAGGGTGGGTTGGGCAGGTTGAGTGACTGGACAACGCAAGCTCGTTTTGAAATATATCTAGTCAGTAGTCACCCAAAACATTTTGGACAAATAGTAACGTTTTGAATAATCATAGTGTCAATATACAATAATAAGTAATGATTGCTTTTCAAAATGAAATAAAAAAGGTTTTATACATTAACATGTACACTTTGGGTGCTTTCAATCTCTTTGATGACCCATTCCCCATTACCATGTACACTTTGGGCGCTTTCAATCTATTTGATGACCCATACCCCTTTAATAGAAACCTTCCTTCTATCCTACATGTCTGACCCGTTAAAGAATGCTAGTCTAATTTCTTGTGTTCATCTCCATTCTCAGATGGCAGCCGTTGCAGCATTATGTGTTCAATACGAGGCAGATTTCAGGCCAAATATGACGATCGTTGTCAAGGCCTTGCAGCCACTCTTCAATTCAAGACCAGCAGCCGTGGAGTCTCCAGCTTCGTAAGCAAATTTCTAGAAACCACATTTGAGTTTTATCTAGAAAAGATAGTCTGAAATATTATAGACCCAATTATTGAACTACATTGATGATATCATGATCCCAGATGTAGGAATGGTAACTTAGAGCCCATTTGTTTTTCATTTTCTAAGTTTTGTATGACTTTAGTGATGGCATTGATTGATTGATTGATTTGTGAGCCTTTGTAAGTTGCAACTGTTATTCTTATATGAGCCAGATGTTTTTGATGTGATTTTTCATAAAATTTTGCTAAGGGCTATATTGTTCTACATTATGATTGATCACTAAAGAAAATCATTTATTTTCACGTTAAACATGCTCTTATGGCTACGTTTAACAAAATTATTTATTTTCTAATATTGTTTAACTGGTACAAGCTTTTTTATGCACGTTAAGGGTTGTATTTAGCATTTCCCTAAAACATTGATATAAAATATTGATGGTACTAAGAACTTAAGAAGTTCAGCGGATATTGGGCTCTTAATTAGTTTTGGGCTTACAAAACATAAAAAACTTATATGCACATAGGGCCTACATTAAAGTTTTGGTGTCTTAATTTGGGTCGTTAGGCTCTCCACAAACCCATCACTGGACGTCTGGACCTGATAATCAGTGAACTCAATACCGTTATCACTATTAATAATAATCCTAAACTAATGGAAAGAGATTGATCAAATATTGTGTCCAAGAACGAATGGTCACCTTGACTTTTGGTTTATTGTTGAAAGAAAAAGACATGAATGAATGGAGACAGACTCTCAGCTAATAGCTTCTAGTCTGGGCGGAATTTATCTGGCCCAATTCTAATTAAAAGAAACTGGCCCAATAGATAGTATAATTCGCTCACATAAAATATAATCTTCTCTCTCGAACTTATCAACGATATACCGTATACGTCCAACTAAAGAAATTTTTTCATGATCGGACCGATTGGGAGGTTGAGGTAGTTGCAAGATGGAGGCCAATTTAGATTTCGTTAAGTAGAACTTTGACACTCAAAAATTTACTGTTGAAAATCTGGTTTTGTTTAAACTCATGAGTTAATTAAAAATATATACCGATGCAAAAAAGGTCTTAAATTTAGAAAGTG
>JANDBE010000051.1:2807792-2825678 GCA_024320915.1 Erigeron philadelphicus
CTAATGCCAATGGTGCATCTGTTCACATTGAATGTCACATTTGATGATGAAGTCCTGGCTCCTAAAACACGTTCCTCAAATATAATTTTTTTTTTCGAACATTCGGTCGGCATGCGACATCAGAAAAACCTCAGTGTATAATGGTGAAGCTTTGCACGTATCCTAGACAACGAGATGTTGACCATGGGCCGTTACAAGTATTCGGAGGTAAAACCCCAAAACTTGTCATTCCTAAGGATCGAACTTAAGACCTTTGGGTAAAATCTGAAATGCCTCTGACCAGTTTGACTATTCTACATTCGCTTACAAATATAATAAAATTGCATATTATTGCATTGCTGAACAAAATATGTCTTTTTGCAAATAAAATGCACATGTTTGGCAGTATAAATGGAAAAAATACATTGTTTTAGGAGTTCATATGATTCCTTCTGTCTCCATATACAGCCCATTCATATGCAGTGCCACTCAGGCCATAGAAATTATTATATTGTACACCCATAAGATTTGTCAACGGTTGCTGGGTGAGTGGAGACATGTTAATAAATTTGGAAATTTGGATCATATGTGGGCAGATAAAATCTAGATGTGCAAAGGACAAAATAGTTGAATTTGTGTTATGTTCAAAAAAAAAAATGAATCTGTGCAGTAATGGACTAATGGATATAGAGAAGGGTGATCATGGGCTCAATATTGGACCGCCCAGACCGAATGGAAAACAAATGGATTAAGAAATTGAGACTCAGGACCGAAAAAGATTTTATTGTTTTTAATAAGGATTATTTAAAAGTAAATAAAAGAAATTCAGAAAATGAAAAAATTATATAACCATATCATAAGGGGGAAGATGGAGGAGAAATGAGTGACTAAAATTTATCCTTTGTTTTGTTTTTAAGTGTTTTTCAAATTAACTCATCACTATTTTTATATTTTTGATTTTATTATATATCCCAAAATAGTATCAGACAAAGGTAAAAACCTTTGAACACTTCATTATAGGTGCATATAACCTATACTGGCTATCAAATTTTCAGTTGCTTATACATGTGTTCTTAAAAAACTAACATGTTGAGGTGGTCGTGACGGTGACGATATGGTGGTGGGGCAACGGTTGATGCTAGATAGGACGTCAAGTGGTATAGATAATTGATGTAAAAGGTTAATTAATATAGTTTAAAAAATAAAGGATTGATAGTGTAATTAATGTTAAGAAGTAGTGTAAGTGAAAATATTTTAAAAGGTGCTAAGTGTATAAATTAAATATATTTCAACACTTTTAAAAAATAGAGTGTTATTCTTTTTATAATACGAGATATAGTGTCCGCGCGTTGTGGTGGTGATATGGTATGGGTGATAGGTCAAGTCATAGAGTATGATAGCCAAATGTCTTATCTGTACGGGCTCCGCCCTCGGATTTAAAAATTCGTCGAAAGTATATTGAGTGACATCTCTAATGAAAGAGCATTAAATTATTAAGAACACCCGTACAATTTTTATACATTATCGATATATGTTTTTTAAAATAAAAGATTTTGAATGATTTGGATGAATATATTGACTAATGGACGAGAGAGAAAAAAATGAGTGTTTGAGATTTGAAGAGAGAGAAAAATAAATGGTTGAAATTTAAAGGTATTATAGGTATATTGGTTTAAAATGTTTAAATTAGTAAATAAAGAAAATGGTAATTTAGGTATTTCAAATCATTTTTTGAGATTTTAAAAAATGGCAAAATGCTTTACTCCGTATAAAATAGTATTAGATAGTATAGAGATCTAGATAAGCTACTTTAATTATTATTATTATTACTATTCTTTATTGAACATTATTATTTGGGATTATGACCTGGGAATGTAACTATCTATATCAAAATGTCTATGTTATGTAACTAACTACAACGACGTTTATGTAATGTAACAAACTACCTGTTTTTGTCTATAGTATGTATAGGATTACCGGTTGAACACGTAGCCGGTCACCATTATGACCTGAGAATGTAACTAACTATGCCAAAATGTTTATGTTATGTAACTAACTACAAAAAAGTTTATGTAATGTAACAAACTACATGTTTTCGTCTATAATATGTAAATTACCGGTTACCATTAGAAAGTAACTAGTTGTGCTTATGGAGATAGCAGATTCCGACGACACCAGCAGATTCCGACGACACCAACAATTTCTGACGTCACCATCAGATTCCGGGCAGAAGTAGCAAAACGAATATCTATATCTATATCTATCCTTTATTGTGTATATCTATTTTACTCTATATAATCTATATCCTACAAAATCTATATGCACAAAAATTGGGCCACCATCACCACCACAGACAAATCTGTATCTATACACCACCGACATAAATCTATGTTTCTTTTTGTTTTTTTTCCCATACCACCATCTAAACCCTGCCATTATTTAAACCCTAGCCGGAGATTAAACCCACAGGAAGTAAAGGAGATTAAACATTCGCCGGAGATTAAACCCTTGTCGGAGCTTCATTTACCCCTTTAAGAAGACTCGACCCCATCAATTCTTGCTTTAAAAAAGAAAAAAAGATGATGCTACAAGTATACCGAGATTGATGGATCCATATAGATATGGAATCGATGGAATTTCTTTAGATATCAATATGAACATATCCATTTTCTTTAGAATATATATATATATATATGTATGTATAGATGTGTAGGACAAATTGTTGTTCCGCCATCTCCACCGCCACCATTATACAGATCCAGTGGTGACATGGAAGTTTAATTTCCGGATGCTCCACCACCGATCTGTCAGCTATCCCCTTCTCTTTCGTCACCATCTATATATAGATCTATATATAGATCTATGAACTCACCTCAATTTGAAAGACTTGTGTGTGTTTGTTCGTATGTGTGAGAAGGAGCGAGAGACGAGTTTATGAAATAATTTGTTGTATCCTCATTAGTAGGTGAAGAATAGAAAGATGAGACAAATGTGTGTTTTGATTTTGTATATGTTTTTAATTGGATATGTGTTTTTGTTAGAATTAGACCTGGTTGAATAGTGAATCAACAACGCCGAAATCTGCTGCTATACATACTATAGACGGAAACAGGTAGTTTGATACATTCTATAAACGTTTATGTAGTTAGTTACATAACATAAACATTTTAGCGTAGTTAGTTACATTCTCAAGTCATAATCCCTAAGCACAACCGGTTACTTTCCAATGATAACCGGTAATTTACATACTATAGACGAAAACAGGTAATTTGTTACATTACATAAACATTTTTGTAGTTAGTTACATAACATAAACATTTTGAAACATAGTTAGTTACATTCTCAGGTCATAATCCCATCAAGTTATAGGTATTGTGTTAAATCTATTTTTTTGGTATAGTAATTTATTTTATTAAATTTTGTGTTATAAAAAGCTTCTTTATTAGTGTACTCTAAGTCTGATTCAAAAAAGCTTTACCAACTTTGCAATTGTGGATGCTAATACAATGTCTTTGTAACGCGTTTGATATGAAAACTGGGAAACTCAGACCATTACAAAATTTTTTCTAAAAAAGCTTCTCTATGACATTGATAAAGACATTTTGATATACAATATTTATATAATTTTATTGTAGTTATATGATGTTTATTGAGATGATGTATTGTATATATATATTTTTTATTATTTTCTAGTATTGTTTGATTAGATTAATCTTTTGTAAGTCAGATATACTTTATTTATATTGATTAATGATTATGTTGAATTTATCTAATGTATTTTTATTTTTATTATTGAGTTATTTCAATTGATTATAATGCTAATGTATAATAATAAACAAGTAAATTTAAAATAAGTTTATAGTTAGGTTATAGTTGTACTTTGATAATAATAAGTTTAAAATATAATGTATGATGTTGTTTTGAAATAGTTTGAAATAGAAAGTCACAAATGTATTCTAAACGACGCATTGTAGTTATATATAGATGACTAAAACCTAAATTTTGTACAACGCTTCCAATTTTACAACTTAATATACTTCAAAAACTAAATTACCACATATGGATTCTTCAAACACTTCTAACATGATTCTTTCAAACCCAACATCTCCAAAGTTTGTGATGAAAAATACGAACATCTATGTTAAGGCTGATGATGTTTATAACATGATGTTTGTTTTGGAAACAAAAATAATTAATGATGCAAAAGATTATTGTAATATGCATTTCCAACCGATGGTGGAAATTCGAAATGAAGTTGTATCCCTTGAAAATGCTTATCAGGACATTATGAAAAAGGTTTTTTTTCTATTTTTTTTCCTATTTACACGTTAATCTATTACATAATTTAATTTATTAATTTGTTAATATGGTGTTTAGTTTGATGGTTCCTATAGATAACTCGCATGTTGAAAAGAATGAACACTTGATTATGATGTTAATAAAAAGAAACTTGAGTTCTTGGAAAATATGATTCGGATTCTAAAAGACAATGCAAATAAGATGTAATTTGATAATGAAAAATGTTTTACTGTATCAATTAAATCATGTTTTTTTTTATTATTATTTTATCTTGAAAAATTTACTTTGATTATTTGTCTTAGGGATGTGTAAGTAACAATTATAATACGTGACATACATTTTACATACACTTACAAATTAATCATTAAAGAAAACTGAATATACAATTACAAATTTATCTTGATAAGAAAAGTAGGTAAAACAAATCAGAGTAACCATATATGTTGAGTTGTATTTATTTAAAAACATGACTTTTGGTGAAAAGTAGAAAACAGATCTGGACCCTTGGATTAGATCTAATCTAAGGATAGGATCATTTTACAAAAACAAACACGGAGGGGCAAAGAGGTCATTTTGCACGCCTATATAAATAAAATAAAAAACACCCCACTCCTCCTTCCCTCACGTTTCCCTCAGGCGATCCAAAACCCTAGACCGCCGGAAAACACCGCCGGAAATCCTCTTCATTATCCAAAATTGTTCCTCGACGTCGGTAATCAAAGTCAAACACTTTCCCCGACTTCCTCTTCATCTTCCTTCGATCTATTTTGTCCGATTCGTATTGTTAATCGCCGCCGGAATTCAACTTCAATTAACCTCGCCGCCGTCAATTAGAACGGTAACTGATTTCTCATTGTTAATCAATGGAGGAAGACGATGTGATAAGTGATGAGGCAATTGAACAAATAATAAAAGGTATGTCGATCTGAAACACAAGCTGTAATATCTGTTTATTGTTATAGTTTATGAAATCAAATAATTTTGATGAATCTAAATCACTAGGTGTTTGATTCTGTTGTATTTTATAACGTTTAGTTGGTCTCAGGTTGCTCTTGATAATCAACACACTTAGAATGTGAAACTCAAGGTGTATGTCCGGTGATAAATTGGCTACTACAAGTTTTGATGCTACCACCGCTATTCTGGAACAGATTGGCGATGAGTTTGAATGTGTATCCACCTTAGAGGTATTTCTTGTTTTTTTACAAATATTATGACCACGTTTATATTCTTTTACAAGGCGTTTGGATTTGTGTTTTTTGCGCTAGTCTTCTATGTTGAAAAGAAAATTAAATAACCAGCTTTAGTGCGACAGGATGTAGGAAAGTAGTGTGTCAATGTGCTTCTGCATTTTTGAAGCTATAAATTTGATAATCAGATAGACAATAACATTGAAAAATTTACCTTTAGATGAACGAATTTGTTGTAGCTATTTGTTGATTTACACTAAAGAATTTTACCCATCAGATTGTTGTATATTTATTAGTTTTGTTCATAACCAGTTAATTATAAATTCTTTAAGCAAATCTTCATGTAATCCGATTTTTTAAACACTGTTTTCACACTTGATGCACTAGTACACTTATTTTAGGTGCATCAAAGAGTAAGTTAGTTGCATCAAAGTGTAAAAGGTTGGTGCATCGAGAAGTAAAAATCATAACTTTACTAGTTCCTGATTTTTTTATGAGTTAATATGATACGTTTGCATAACATGTTAGTTTTGATTGGTGAAAGATTTGGATCATAATTGTGTCAACAGGTTTCGGATGAAGGTGATATTCTTTGTCTTTAGGAAGATTATCGTTCAAAGCTTGCATCCAAGTCACTTCGGATAATAAGGGAACAATATCGTTCAAGAAAAGAGCGTTTCCATTGGGAGGAATATTTTATCAGGGCTTGTTATGATTACTAGTTCTTGTGGTAATGATGTCCCAAGGTACTTAACTCATGCTTTATTTAAGTTGCATTGTTTTGATTTATCTTTTGTGTGTATGTGTGTGTGTGTTTCTCAATAGTAACTTCACATTCTCAGGTTGACTTTCTGGTGGTCAAATGTAAATGTACCGAGGGAAATAATTAGCCAAGCATCAGAATCTAAAGAAACTACCACCTTTACATCTGAACTTGAGAAAATAGAGTCAGGGATCTTTCACAAATCGTCGAGTCTATATGGCAACAGGTACACACTCTGATTCTCTAAACGCCATAGGGATAAAGTATATGTATAAAGTCATGAGGGATTGTCAAGTGCAGATTCAGTTGTGATATCTTGTGTTTTACTAAGATTTTATGGCCATATGGGTGCAGACCTTGACGCCTTACATGCTTAAAAATGAAGAAACTGAAAAGCTGCTTGAACCTATTTCGGATGGCCAGCAACAAAGTAACTTTTCCATTGATCTATGGCTAAATGCTTTCCATGGTGCTTTCAATAGACTTTGTCCTATTCGTGCAGGGGGTAATGAATGTGGTTCCCTTCCAGTTTTGGCAAATTTGGTAAGTTTTTTAGAATATAAAATAATTGTCGATGCTACTATAAATGAACTGAACTCACATTTCACAAGTGGCCACCCTTCTATTTCAGCTATTAGCGCTTGATATCCTTAATTTTGTATGATTAGGTAATGGAACAGTGTACTGCAAGACTTGATGTAGCCATGTTCAATTGCATTCTCCGCAAATCTGCCCACGAAATTCAAACGGATTCGGTATGAGATCCTATCACCGAATCCAGAGTTTTACCTATTCCAGCTGAGGATCTAAGCTTTGGTTCAGGGGCACAACTAAAAAAAGCGGTATGTACATTAACTTCACTTCTATTAAAAAGCACAAGATGAAGCAAATTCATTGCTAATTAAATTTGGTTCAGTAGGTTTTATCAGTAACAATCTCTAAGTTATTTAGTTCCTTTGTAAGGCGTTGTATTTTCCAAGTTTGACCGCAAAGCCATCGACTCCACCTTCAATGGTTGGGCACTGGTTAGCTGTACCCATTCCCTTGACTTCCATGTAAGTCTTACTTTGGATTTCATCAAAAGTTAGCCTTTTTGTTTCAGCGCCTGCTCCCTGTTAGATATCATATATATAGTTCAGTATAGTTGGTCTAAACCAAATGTATACAGGCAGTTTTAGGGAATTAGAGTCCAGTTATGTATATCATTGTACTCTATATAGTGATCATCTAATACAGTCTACGGGTTTTTCTATATAACAAGCTTAAGAACACGATAAACATACCGAAACGACAAGGGCAGAAGTCGCTAGGGCAAAACCGGCAATCTTGGTTGCCTCAGTGAACTTCTGAGAGAAGTCTTTAAGATCGGATTAAAGTGAGCAGCTGATTCTGGCTCCAGCTGACTCGACACCGAAAGCCTTACAAAGACTCTGAGAAGACTTGAGTTGGAGCCGGTTAGAGGCACCAACCTTGGTTGGCTGCATGAATGTAGCAGCAGCTTGTAATGAGGCTGCCATTCTTGTAAACCTTAATTCACCACACTTTTTTTTTGTGTTTCTTGGAAGACTTTGTTGTTGTGAGAGATGTGAATCTAGTGACTACTTGCAGACAATTGGATTAAAGTAGGAAAGAGATTTGTGTGGTGCACAGAAAGAGTGTTGATAGATACAAATTATCTGGTGGATTTGGATGCAGCAAGATAAGCAGATAGGATAAGATGGTCTTTCATTGGTTGCTCTGAGTTAGTTTCTATGGCTTTTTGAACTGCCACCTGGCATTCATGCTTTGTAGGACAGAGAAATTTTATTGTCTAGAATATAATTATTTTTACAACAGATTTTAATTAGTTTACTTTTCAAACACTGTAATTATAGAAGTTAATATTTTCTTGATGCAACCAGGCTTTTAGTTGGGTTATTTCTTACTTTTAAGCACTTGGATTCGAATTTTCTTGTTTTTTTGGTCTGGGCTTGAGAAAATACTTTAGTTAAGTGGATCGTATTCATCTAGTTACCGAATGAAATGGACACAGTAATAGATAAAGTGGGTTGGTTTTCCTTGTTCAAGTTACCCAAGGGGATCTTTTGCTTCAGATGTACGATTTACTAGGGTATCCTAGTGGCCGTTTCTGGCCACCCCGTAGATGTTTACTTGTTTTGGTTTGAATCTGAAAGCTCTTGTGAGGACATCAAGTCGTCCGAGCCTTACACCCCGATTAATGAAATGGAGAAAGTATTTGCTCAATGCATGTAGGGGCATCAACATACATAATTTTCAAGTTCTGTTCTTGCTTTAATTCTGGTATTCTTTAGTAGACCAAATGATACCATGATATATATCCAATTGATGAAAAACTCGTATAAAGTTTGATTCGCATTATGTCCCTTAAATGGATACAGATATGAATGAAAGCGTACAAAGAAGATATTTATGCATTTGCCGAGATCTACTATGTCTTCCTCATATCATAGGAGCCATGTCCGCCTTTAACGAAGAAGATTGACCCGGTTTATGTGGGGAAGAGGCATTGTATAAATCCTGTGGATTAGTGACCCATGGGTCAAGACCCACCAAAGATGAAATCCGATACCACTGTCTACCAAAACAAGACTAGCTAGACTATAGACTCACAACAATATTTTATTATCATTATTATTGTGTCAGATGTAATTAAGTTTAAAAAATGGTAAATCCTTCAGTCAAGACATTCATTCATATTAAACAGCTTCCATGATCAACCTATCCTGCCAAATGGGAGGCAAAAATCAATCTCAAAATTCTTATACTCGTAACATACAACATATTTACTTGTTAAGCTTATTGAGTATATGTAGATCTGAGATTAGAACTAAAAAATCTAAGGCACTTGGCAACGAAAATATCATAGTCAGCTTGACTCTAACAAGACTATGCGCTTCAAGTGTAGGCCGATACAAGATTGAATATATGCGAGCCAAGATCAAGGTTGAATGTAAAGGAAAGTTCGCGATACCTGCAGTAGATGCAGTATTAGTAGTGGTAGTGCTGGTAGAAGCCTGGTAAGATGAAGCAACGACAACCCCAGGCCAGGGACGACACATACAATGCTTACCCTCATCTATGCTCCCATAAAGAGTTTTCAAATGTTTCCCACAACCTCCCCACCCGTACTTGCCACACTTCTTGCACTCCACCCTATAACACATTGCTGCACACAGCACACTCCTGTAGTTATTTTGCTAGTCACCTTTAACTGTTTCTGATCAATTTATAGGACAAGAAGTTCACCAAAACTTTGGTTTCATCGATAAATTGTACCATGAGGGCCTTGTGTTGAAAATAACGATTTTCATTGGTCCTTTTTGTGCCTTTATAACTTAGTCTGCTGTTTGTTTCCTAAGATCCAATGATCTTACCAATGCGTCTTAAATAAGATTCAACCAACAAACAACCGCAAGTATATTAGCATAAAAATGCATGATATTACTTTTTCTATGTTCACGAGAGGAACGGTGAGATGCTGATATTCACATCAGTCATGGCTACTCACATTTTCTAAACATATACTTACTGCCCATTAGAGGTCAAGAAACAATGTTGCCTAACAAACTGTTGGTTGAGGGGGAGCTCTGATCACTTAAGCATGAAGCGTCAACAGAAACCTGGGAGGTATCTTTATCCTTTCTTGTCGTCAAACAACTTGTTATCATTTGGGGAACAACGAATCTTCGGCTTCCTTTCTTTTCACCTCCACTATACAGTGATGAGGAAGAGGATGCAACCGAAAATGATCTCTTGCTAATATTATCATCACACTGAGACCAAGCTCTTTGTTTAATTTGGTCCAACTCATCCGCAACTTCCATCATTGAAGGCCTCACATCCCCATGAAAAGCCAAACATCTAAAAGCCAGCTCAGCCACTTTGTGAATCGACGAAATTGTCCATGCATCTCTATTTGGCTCCAAAAACGGATCTATCATTTCATCTATGTGACCTTTTCCAATCTTGTCTATGGCAAGAGCAGCCAAATTGACTTCACTATTACGCCTAGACAAGTCAACCACCTTTAATGCTGTGATTATCTCAACAAGAACAACCCCAAAGCTATAAACATCACTTTTATCTGATAGATGGAAGTTTTGATGGTATTGTGGGTCCACATAGCCGGGTGTCCCTTGAGGTGCAGTCGAGATGTGTGACTCATCAAGCATCCCAAGCCTAGAAAGACCAAAATCTGCAACTTTTGAACGATATTTGTGATCTAGAAGTATATTGCTAGATTTTATATCTCTATGATAGATAGGTGGATTCATTGCAGAGTGAAGATAAGCAATAGCTTGTGCAGTTTCTGTTGCAATGGCCAACCTTATGGTCCATGGAAGACCTTTTCCTCTTTCTCGTTGTAGATGTTGAGACAGAGTCCCGTTTGGCATGAACTCATAAACAAGGATTTGCTCGCCTTTTTCAATACAAAAGCCTAAAAGGCGTACAAGATTTGGGTGGCTTACAGAAGACAGTAGCTTGATTTCATTCATTACTTGATCCATTCCGTGTGCTTCTATTTGTCTAATCTTTTTAATAGCAACCCAGTCACAATTGTTAAGTTTACCGGCATATACTGTGCCATAGGCTCCTGTACCTAACATTTGTTTCTCAGAGAAACCATTTGTAGCCCTTTCGATTTCTTTGTAGGAGTAAGATGGTACATTCACGCTACCTGTAGCTTCTGAAAGCAGACGTTTTGCACTCATTTGGTTTCTTAGGATCATTCTTCTTCTGACGCAATAACAAATAAGTGTGATAGTAGCAACAAAAGAAGCTCCAGCAATAATTCCTAAACGAACAGATAAGTACTGTTTTAAGTCAGTGACCCAGTTTAGCTAAAAAATTGACCAAAGCTTAAACTGCTCGTGATAATATTACCTGCAATTAGCACAACTACCCTTGTTGTTCCACCACATTCACCAGACATGTATTTTGAAAAGTTGCAATTTGACACTGTTGCAAGTCAATACAAACAAAGTTAATCAGCATAGAAAGCACTCATAAGTAAAGAAAAGCCGAAATAAAACCTATTAATAACCTCATCCATATACGAAGATTCAGCACCATATGTTGGTACAATCTTGGATCAGTAACACAAAAACACAAAGTTGTCCGAATTGTTATAACATTACCAAATCCTTTATCTTTAAGGGGTCAGTTTATCAGTAGAAGTTTCTTACAGATACAACAATGTGTGTTTTTTTTACACCATTCGTGCAACGATTAGAGAAGACCTGGTATCACATTTTGGGCTCTTGTGCAGGGAACCACAGATTATTAAAAAAGAGTAATATTTGCATAGTCAATGGGATGGAGGATTCCGAATCAAGAATGATTCATCGTTTGACTAACGCAGACATTTAAAATGCAGATCTTGCAAGAAAGCATCTTTTGATCTGATCTAATCTAATCAATATATTCAGAATACTTCACGATTTATCCAGCTAACTACTTGCAATTGCAAGCATTCAACCAAGTCAAAACAAAGAAAATGTCACAAGTAAGTTACCCTTATGTCTATCCCCACGTCGTCATTTGATTCTAGACCACAGATTATACTGCACAATGGGCTTCCTATTTACTAACTGCATTCCCAGATTCCAAATGTTATCAACTAATACTTCTTTAAACCGTCACACGTTATTAGCAACTATTCTACACAATGAAACCATGTTTTGCAGATTTTGAAGATAAAAATTACTTAGAATGTTGATAAATATAAACGCGTAAACGAATGAGTTCTTACTGCCCTGTCTATCAAGGCAATACTCAGTAGGAACAACTATGTGGTTGGAATTCCATGATTCATAAAGAAGATAGATCTTTAATGAAACTGTCCACCTAGATCCATCATTACCTAAAGTCAAAGCAATTACATCAATTACCACAACCAACCAATTAACAGATGGGGGTGGACCAGAAATATTAAATTTCAGTTCCTTTTAGTCTACTCTAACTAATTTGTATCATTCAATAATGGCAACTAATCTTCTTACTATACTTTTCCTTCCACAAAATGCAAAACAACATCTAATTCTTCACCATTGACAAATTCAACTTAGAATTATGCCACAAACAACTAAAGCAACAAACTTACAAACAATCTAAACACCATAGCAAATTTTATGTACAATGTGGTCAGTAACCTTAAAGGACCAGATAAACATGTCAGTAACCTTTTTGCTACCTGTTTATTCGGTCACCTTTAAGTATACTGACAAAAAATGAAAGTAAAAAACTAATTAAACTAATCAACTAACCTTTCCGGCAACCATTTCCATCGACGAATCCATCACCAACATATCCATCAACACAATTACATCGATACCCAACTCTCGCATTATCAATCGACACATTTTTACAAACCGCCTTATGATGACAACTACAATCTCCTTGCATCCACCACCCCAACTCCAAAACTTGAAACCCCATCGTCACTAACGACCTATCCTCCTTATCCAAATCATCAATAACAATCGAAGAATACAAAACCCGACAACCTTTCATTTCCAATTCAGCTATATTCAGAAACTCCACGTCAGCATGAGAAATATTACCATTACCCGAATTATAACAACTTATACTTGTATTATCCATAATATCACACGTTGGTAAGTTAAACTGACTTTGAACCATGCTAGTTGACAATAAACACTCATTCAACGTGTCACGACTACAATTCCCCAAAATTAACTCATTTCGCGATGTTATCGCGTAGTTATCACTTCTAAGTCGACGTATTTCTTGATATGGACGTGTGCAGTTTGCTGGAAAAGAAACAAGTATATGGTCACTTGTTATATTTAAAACCTGGTGTTTTGATATACGAATTTGGCCCGTTTGTGTACACTCGAGACGAAAATTGCACCCGTCCGAGAATCCAAACGGGTAAGGTACCGCGGTTTTTTGATTGTTTCCTTTGCAAACACGATCACAAGTTGGTATAGCAAAAGATGGTGGTAATGCTATTACAAGAAATGTGAAGAAAAGATGATGAATGAACATGTTTGAAAAATAATTAAACTATATTGTTAGTGAATTGAAGTTGAAGAAATTAAAAGAAAAGTTGTACAAATAAATAATATATTTGTGGCCGGTGGGTCTAAAAATTAAATGAGTGTGGTTGATATGTAGTTGAGAAATTTATGTGATGTTCTTTTTAGTGAAATGTTTTTTAAGATATAATGTAAAACATATATGATGATATGATGATATGATGAATTTGGATGTAGGAAAGACAAGAGATGTTTCTGAGAATTTGAAAAGAGACAGAGTACGTGTTGATGAGGAGGAGGTTTGGTGTTACTTGAAATAAACATGATACGCGTATGCAGTTTGACCCAACATGTCATAATAATATTAGTTAAATGAAGAAAGAGATTTGGGAATGATCGACGGTATATCTCCTAATTAAGAAAATTATATTTTGAAACTGTTATTATTGATTAATAGTTGATCTTAAACTACAGTTCAAAAAAAAAAAAGTTGATCTTAAACTTAATGAGAGACGATATGAATATTAAATTTTTTTAACGAGTGTATCATATGGTATCAGTTTCATAATTGACTCATACATTTATAAAAAATAATGGTAATATAATCTCACAAACTTAATGCATTCAGTTATAATTTCCAACCTTCCGACAATGTATATGTTCGTAGTCCTTCCAATCTTTATTGATATTCGTTTGTTTCACAAATATTGTCATCTTTCGTCGGAGCCGCCCCTGAAAATTTATAAATGTTAACCGAGCATAAAAAAAAACTCATAGGCTAAGCACAAAAAATTATATCTATATATATTTTTTGAACAACGAGTTTATATTATATAAGTTAATCTTTAATAACGACGATAAATGTTATATCAATAAACATAGCAAAAGTTATTCTTCAAGAAAATAAATAAAAATGCAAAATCATAAAATAAAAGTTTGCAATTAATCGTTATCTACATAAAATAAAGTAAAATAAAAAGAGAAAAGTATTAACTGCAAATTAAAAGAAAGGTGGAGACAAAGACAATTTGCGATCACATTGACAGAAAGAGAGCACTGCTTGACTTCAATTATTATGACTGCTTAGACTTTTTTTTTCCCCTTTATAAGACGGTAAAAGTTTTAATTATATATTATATATATAAGGGTTATGTATTGTAAAAAAAAGTATTAAAATAAAACAAATAAGACAACATCTTGACCTTTAGATCATAATTAAATTGATTTACGAAGATTCACGAAACAATAAATGCACGCTGATTTTCATTATCCACGGTAATTTTGAGAGAAGAGAAACATATTGTTTTATTTGTTTAATTTAATATTTGTTCTCTTCAACCTAAAACTTATATATAAAACAATAAAAAAAATCGGACCCTTAAAAAAATGGGCCTTGGCCTGTCGCCACTTTGTCCACCATTAAGACCGGCCCTGTTGGGGATGACAGAGAGAAAGAAAAATTCAATATAATAAATGTTAAATAAACAGATGGTGCTATATAAGAGGCAGCCTTACGCCACTCCTTATCCTCCTAGGGATGAGTGAATATTGCGGGGGTGGACCCGTCCTCATTCATTCTACCTGCACTCGTTCCTCCATGCACGAATTGCTTGAGCTTCTTTTTTTTTTTAACCAAACGGTAATAATTTAAGTTTTTCGGATATATATTTGGTTTTGACTAACTATTTTAGGGGGCTGTTTCTAAAAGGAAAGGGGTAACCCGACTAGGTATTAGCGGCGACGTCGCCGTTAATATTTTGACACGGAGAGGGGGCCCGTTTTTTTCTGTCATATTCACCATAAAACTTAGGGGGGTCCGCACTATTAGCGGCGACGTCGCCGCTAATAGTGAGGTCTGGTCGGGTTACCCCCTTTTCGCCTGGTCGGGTTATTATACCCGTTTATTAATGATTTAAATGAGTCTAGATATTCAAAAGACCTTGTTAACCAAGTTCATGTATACTACACCTTAGACTATTCAGATTACGAGAATATTTAATTAAGCAAAGTTTGAGATAATTAAAATGAAGATTTTGGCCAAAATTTATTAGAGTCATCAAATGTTTATTAAATAACATTCTACCAAACATAAGAAATGATTAATATATATACTTTTACTATTCCAAATTTCCAATAGAACACTTCAAAGAAGATATATATGCTGCAATATTGTACGTATTACGTAAATGGTTATTTTGCTAAACATGATAAAGAATGGATAATTATAGCATTACATTCAGTTTATTTAGAAATATACAATACGATACCACTCACTAAATTTCTCTGTAACAAAAAGCTTATACACAAGTTTTTAAAAATATACGAGTACTTTTTATGCTCAAAAGTTATACACTTTGAGTTAACAATCCAAGCTTCTGTTTAATCATTTTGTCATCACCTATCATTCTTTATACAAAAAATCACTAATGTTTAAATTGATCCTTCAATCAAGTATGAATACCCTTTCTAAAAAAAATAATAACTAAAAAAACACACATTTAGGGCCTAATAAATTTTCTTGTATCACCACAACCCATGATAGAAGAAGGCAATGTTGATACTTTTTCAATCCCTTCTTCAAATACTGTTCCCATACCCATGTAAAAATGGGACTCAATATGGCAATGAAAAGCCCAAACACCCGGGTTATCCGCGACAAACCTCAAAGCAGTCCATCCGTATTGATGAACCGGTACTGTGTTCTTCATTATCGGGTTGACCAGATTATAACTTTGTGGATCCTTTGAAGCATTAAATTTTCCGCTTCCATAACCAACAACCCAAAAATCATGCCCGTGTAGATGCCACGGGTGTGTCTCACTATTATTAACATTCATTGTGTTCGCGTTTTGAAGTATAATGTCTACTGTTGTATTGAACTTTAGTCTATACAAACCGTTGCTAGACGTTGCATTAACGTTTGGCGCGACAACATTTATGTCGTATTTTTCATACCCATTTATGACATCTGCAGGAGGGGTTTGATCGAATGTGTGAAGTAGGTCTTGTTTAAGTGAAACGAGGTACGGTGTGTGAGGAAGGGTAAATGAAACATTATTTACAGACCATTTGGTACTTCCATTAATTCGGTTTTGTGTGTTCAAAAGAATAATCACTCTGTCGGATGTTTTTGGGACAGGGTGTATGTAGTTAGGATGAGACTTAATCGCGAGACTTTGGTTAACTCTGGCTTGACGGTCGTTCCAGAACGGTCCACTTGGTGGAACCGTAGGTGGTGATTTTCTGGGATGGTTCGGGTAATAATTGAAAATGGCTAGACCATTTGGAGTCGTGTTGTTACGACTCACCATTTTTGACACGGCCCAGTAATTTCGCGACGGGTCTTGGTTTGCTGTGACTAAAACCGAGTATGTTTCACCCGAGTAAATATAAAGATTATTTACCACAAATGGTTCTACATAATGACCATCGGTCTCAACAACTGTCATATTATGCCCCTGCGTAGAAAAGTAAAAACAAATTAATAACTTGGTCAGTAAAAATCAATATACCAAATTTTAAGATTTTGTACTAAATTTTGAACAGTGTTTTAGTCTAGCGATATTAATTAGCATTTTGGTTTTTACCTCTATTTCGAAACTTAGAGCAGCCAAAGCAGTTAAACTTCCAATCCGAAGGCGGTAAGTTTTTCCGGGAACAACAGTGAAAATGTAGGGCGAGCATTCGGGATTTGTGGCGTTGCATTGACTCGCGGCAATCGTTGGGCTACTACAGTTGAATCTCCCTCTCCCTTGAATCAACAATGACTGATGTAAAAATAAAAAATTATAAGTTATTGTTACTTCTACAAATGTTAAGACAGAATCATATAATAAATGAATTAGGGTCCTTCAAAGTTATTCAAACTTAATAAGTGAAGCTAAATCATTAGATTAAATCTAATAATTAAAATTAAAATTTAATGTTTAAGTTCTGATAATTGAATTTAATCCAATAGTCGAAGTTATTTTAACTTCACTTATAAAGTTAGAATAACTTTAGAGTATCTCATTCCATAATAAATGAACTTAAAATTTGGGTTAGCTAGCAAAACAGGACTTGGTGGTGTCGAGTTGTCTTAATAATAAATTTTAACCAAAAGTAAAATAAAATGTTTATATTATATTGAAAGTAAAGTAATTAACAAATATGTCATTGGATTCTTTTGTATGAAATTATATATATTTTAATATGGTTATAGTTATCTTAAAAGAAAAAAAAAACGAAAAAAGAAGAACATGGGAGTATTTGTTTGTAGTATAATATACCTGAGGATCACCGACCCATTGAAAGGGAATAGAAGAAAGGCCGGCAGCCTGTTCGTATGTGCTTTTGTGATACCAATCGTTTAGAATTATACTTCTGTCATAATCATACGAGAACGGTTCGGCTTCTCCGTCCGGCAATGCCACACGAATAGATCCGTATAACCCTGCCTCTCGTTGCATTCCGTAATGCGCATGGTACAAGTATGTTCCTGCCTGAACACACGTATATCAAACGAAAATATATTAAAATCTCGAACTAAAATGAAATAACATAATACGAAGTTCTAGTAATATTAGATTTAGAAAAATAATATATATAACTTACTCTATCAACAACAAATTTGTATCTAAAAGTGTCTCCGGGT
>JANDBE010000051.1:2825778-2836151 GCA_024320915.1 Erigeron philadelphicus
CCCTTGCTGCCGGCGCCGTGGTTGGGGTGGCCGGGGATGATGGTGGCTGGTGGTTGTATATAACTTACACATGTGTAAGCTAACTTACACATGTGTAAGTCTCGCCAGAAATGGTCGCCGTCGCCGGAGGATCATGGTGGTGGTATGGTGGTGGTGGTGGTGGTGGTCGGAGATGGAAGGAAGTAGGAAGAAGAAGGAGGAAAAACCTTGTACTTTTTGTACTTTTTAAATGTTTGTACTATAAATATCTTTCCCCTATATATATGGCCTTTGTATACATTATATTTATATAGGCTTAGAACAATTTTAGTTGAGCTAACTATGCAAGTATACAGCTGGTAAGAACAGTATTGTAAAAATCAGATTACATGGTCAATGACCGGTCAAAAGTCGGTTTGAAGTATAGGGTCCTATGAAGTAGGGATAAGATTTTCCAAATACCAACTATATGGAACTGACTGAATGTATCGGTACTGGTATCGGTTTTTGTTTTCGGCTTATTACGGTATTGGTACGAACCTGGACATGTAAAATACTAAAAGTACTGAGTAAAATTACGTACTGATTATGAACATGCCCTACATTTATTTTTGAAATTATAGCTGAGAATTTTGATTTTGAGTACTCCTTGCTAGGATGATTACTTGCTACAAGATACCTGACCACTTGAGTACCAACAGCAAGTTTTACAACCATGGTTTAGAATATAAGATGTACAAAGTTGTACATTAATTTTTTCCTCATACATATAAATGTAGCATTTTGATGTATAAATATAACGTTTATACAAAAAAGAAGTTAATTTTAAAAGTGGGTTAATTTTAAAAAGCCCACGAGTCAACCACACTTCCGCCGCCACAATCTCCGGCGATACTCCAAACCACCATATTCCGATCATCAATCCAAACACCCTTTTCCGTCAGTCAAACAAAATGACTTTACTACTTGAAGAAGAAGATAGATTACAACTTAATGAAGTTCAAACCCTAGTAGGTCACACTGACAGGGTGTGGGGCCTCTCTTGGAATCCGGCCACCGGCACCGGTGGTGTTCCGGCCATGCTAGCTTCATGCGGCGGCGATAAAACTGTTAGAATCTGGCAACAGCGTACCCCATCCTCTTCTTCTTCCTTTGATTCCAAGGTTTTGTTTTTTGATCTTTCTTTTTTTTTAATTTTTAGGGTTTATGTGAATTTCGGATTATTATATGGAAAGTGATATACTTGCAACTTATTTCGATATATATTATATAGTGGTATATATATATATATATATATGGCCTTTGTATTCATTATATAGGCTTAGAAAAAGTTTTGTTGAGCTAACTATGCAAGTATACAGCTGGTAAGAACAGTGTTTAGAAAGTCGGATTATATCGATCAGTGACCGGACTCGGGCAAAAATCAGTTGAAGTATTTGAACAATGTATTAGCGTTTCTTGACAAATTACGTACTGATTATGAACATGTCTTACATTCAATTTGAAATTATATTTAAGAGTTTTAAATTTCGAGTACTCCCCGCCTATGCCGATTACTTGCTACAAGGTAGTCAACCACTTGAGTACCCAAAGCGAGTCTTACAAGCATGGTTTAGTATATAAGATATACAAATGTGTACATTTTTTTTATATACATATAATTGTAGCATTTTGATGCATAAATATAACATTTATACAAAAAACTTGTTAATTTTAAATGTGGGTTTATTGTTTACAGGATAACCTGTATTGCACACAAAACCATCTTTTAATGACCTGATGTGCATAACAAGTAGAATGTCTAAAACGGTACAATTCAAAAGAAGTTTGTATTTTATGAAGAAAAGGGAAATAGAACCCCTTGATAATATGCAAATAGAAAATTTTGTTAAAAGTGACTAAAATGTGGTTGTAAGCTGAGATCTTCGGTTTTTACATGCCATTGCGTATTGGGTTTTTTAGTAACGGAAATCTTTTACTGAATGCAGGCAGTTTTAGAAGAGCCTCATACTCGGACAGTTCGATCATGTGCCTGGTCACCGTCCGGTGATAAATTGGCGACTGCAAGTTTTGATGCTACCACCGCTATTTTGGAACAGATTGGGGACGAGTTTGAATGTGTATCCACCTTAGAGGTATTTGTTGATTTTTTTTTTATAAATATTATGACCGCGTTTATATTCTTTTACGGAGGCGTTCGGTTGTGTGTTTTGTGCTTTAGTCTTCTATGTTGAAAAAGAAAATTAGATAACCAGCTTTAATGCGTCAGGATGTAGGAAAGTAGTGTTTAAATATGCTTCTGCTTTTTGAAGCTGTAAATTTGATAATCAGATAGATGATTAATTGAGTGTTTGACTGTATAAGAAATCAACAAATAGCCAATGACATTGACAAATCTATCATTAGATAAATGATTCTGTTGTAGCTATCTGTTGTTTACCACTAAAGAAACTTGCCCCTCAGACAGCTGTGTATTTCTTAGTTTTCGTTATAACTGGTAAATGAGATAATTTCGTTTTTACCAGTTGATAAATGATTCTGCTGTAGCTGGTTAGAAACTGATTATTTGACCCCATATAAACTGATAAGTAGAAGCAGAATTGGTTTATCCGCATACAAACAACTTTCAAGTCACACTAATTGATAACCAATTCTGACATATGGACACCCTACGTCATATGAGCACCTCTCTTTGCAATTTTGTGTCAATAAATATTGATTGTCTATACTCGAAGAAAGTTCATGACTTGGGAACTCCCTTGCATAACTATTTATTATCTTGTTAGTCATCTTTATTATGTTTTACATGTATAGGGTCATGAAAATGAAGTTAAAAGCGTGTCCTGGAATACATCTGGTTCACTGCTTGCAACTTGTAGCCGAGATAAATGTGTGTGGATATGGGAAGTTTTGCCAGGGAATGAGTATGATTGCGTTTCTGTGCTGCAAGGACATACACAAGATGTTAAAATGGTCGAGTGGCATCCCACTGTGGATGTTCTGTTCTCGTGTAGTTACGATAACACTATAAAAGTAATTCCCACAACTTCATGTTTCCATGTTGCAACATGCATGAACTGTAGACTTGGTGAAAAATGGGCGGATTGTTATTGGTCATACGAGTAATTTTGGCACAAAGCACTTCTTTTCAAATAATAGTTGTATTATTTATTAATTATGACTTTCAAGTATGATTATTTATATTGTTTTCCTCAATCTTTTGATTTTTGAATAGAATAATTCAAGAGGTTTTATGCATTAAACAAAAAACAGTTTAGGCAACTTTCTGCCCGTTCCCAATATCCATACTTTTAAAAAATATATACCTGCTCATAGGGAATTTGGTAAATATGGTTGGTCACTCTACAATGAATTTAATTACATCTGCAGGTTTGGGCGGAGGATGGTGACAGTGATGATTGGCGTTGTGTTCAGACTTTAGGTGAATCTGTTAGGTACTAGTTGAACCTTTTTGTTATTTGTGACTTTGTATGAAACTAAATTTTCTTACTATATTGTCGTTAAACCTAGCAACTGCTGTATTTTTTCTTACTCTTGTATTCTTGCAACTATATCGACTACTCTCTATGGTAAACTAATAAAGCTGTTTAATGAATACCAGTGGACACTCATCTACGGTGTGGGCTTTATCTTTTAATGCCACTGGAGACAAGATGGTTACATGCAGGTATGATGGGGTCTTTTCATTTGTTGGTCAGAATCAATATCCCCCCTTACATGAGAAAATTTTGACCCATTTACATATGAATAAATCGATTTGGGTTATGGACTATCTCTAACGGATCAAATCAAGTAATTTAGTTGAAAAGGAAATTTGCCAAATGGGTCGAACAAGTCAAATGGATTAGAGTTGCCCAAAGTGTCTTGCAGCTTTTGTCTATGCATTGAACCTTCTATATTGTTTCATTTATATCTATATCTATCCTCATTTATAAAGCATATGGACAATGTCTTAAGTTTTGAATTTTTAAGTACAATAAAATTACTATTTTATCCCTTTACCTTATCATTTCTGTATATATTGCACATAATCATTTCTATATCTAAATATTCCACTAATAAATAGCAAACACAATTTATATACTTAGGTGTTTCTGATAATCATGTGAGACTCATTTTTTATATATTTAAAACAGTTTTATTGTGTGTGAATAGTTTTTCGGGTCAATCCGATTTGACATCTTACTCACCTAGCAACTCACCTCACATGTGTATCACTGTATTGTAATATCATATTATCATTATTTAGTTTCTGATAAGTTAAATTGAAAGTAACTCTTTATTGTGGATTAAATTTGCAGTGATGATCTCACCATTAAGGTCTGGGGTGTGGACATTGTAAGAATGCAATCGGGTGACAGGAATGCACCTTGGTGAGAGCTATCCCATTTTTATTCATTTGATTATTCATTCACATTGCATGCATGTTCACCTTAAATATATGTGTGTGTGTGTGTGTGTGTATATATATATATTCTTTTCATTATTCATTTATATCGCATGTATGTTCATCTTAAATGAGATCAATTTGGTCAGTTATTCAATGACTTAATAATTTACCGAAGTCTGTTTTTGATGAATTGCTTATATAAATATGGAAACACCTGCCCACTCACATGCTATAAGAATGTTGTGTTTTGCTTCTTTGGTTTGGCAGGAGACATCTTTGCACTTTATCTGGTTATCATGATCGAACTATATTTGCGGTCCATTGGTCAAGGTTAGCATACTCGCTTTTCTTTTATCTGTAGGGATATTTAATATTTTTTATTCATTTAATCTGTGAATGTTACAGGGAAGGTATAATAGCAACTGGAGCAGCAGATGATTCTATATGCTTATTTGTCGAATCTGAGGATCATTCGGTGAGTAACTCTTTTCAATTTGATGTACTAATTGTACTTCTTCTAAACATGTCTCTTTTTGATATTGCTTTCTTTTGAGTTAATATAATGAATTTCACTTTTACTTGATTTTACCATTAGTTGTCTATATAGTTCAGTACTTTGGTATTCGTTACGAATCTAAGATCACTCTTTCATCCAAACGGACGGACGGATGAACATTATCAAAACGACGTGCAAAATGTGAAAATTAATGGAAATATATGGTTTAGTACTAGCTCAACAAAAAAGATTGAGAAACATCTACAAATTGATTTTATTATACGAGTAGGAAATACCTTTTACAGAATGATTAAAATTGCACAAAACCTTCATAACTCGTCATTCTTCTTTAATTTTACAGATTGATGGACCTTCATATAAACTGCTTCTTAAGAAAGAGAAGGCTCATGATATGGACATAAATTCAGTGCGATGGAGCCCTACGGTAATCTCTTTAGGGTCTTAATGTTTTAGCTTTAGAATGGCAAACTCTGTATACATCTCCTGTGAATGGCACTGTTTTGGATAACTAAAATCTGTTTACCATATATTGAAAACTTATTTCCATTTTTTTTCACCTTTCCATGGTATACAAATTTGATTTAGGACCTAAAAACAAATGGTGATACAAGCACTTTCAAAGTCATCAAATAAAATTCACAGTTTCAACTACATTATAAAAAGACATAAACATAAATAGTTTTACACTTGATCTCACAATATGCAAATCTTTGTATGCAGGAAAGCCGGCTTCTGGCATCTGCAAGTGATGACGGCACGATCAAGATTTGGAAGTTGGATGCGATATAGTAACTTTATAAGATAATTGGCATCTGTTCTTGTGGTTTTAGCTAATACTGTTTGTACTGAAATTTTAAAGAAATTAGTATAGTTCGTAAGTAATCTTGGATTGGATAAAGGGAGAAAATGTAAGGTCATTTTATTTGACATTGCTCGAAGTCTAAAAGTTACAGTCTTGAGTATACTGTTTTTCTCCTGTATTCTTACTAAAAGTTTTGTTCTTGATAAAAATGTGAACATAATACTAGTTTTTACTTTTTATACGTTCCTGCAAAGCATTGGTCTTCAAACTTTGAATCAAATTTGTACTTGCAAACTCTATTCATTTCAAAATGAGATCAAGCTAAATCTCCAAAGTTATGATGTAATATTGACGTAATCCGGTTCTGAGACTGATGTGGCTGGTCTAACTAGTCTGCCGTTTTGAGACCGAAGTGACTTGTCTACCAGAAAACCAGAGTCGTGTAGTAGCTGATCCGGTTTTTAAATCATTGTCTAAAGACGATGGATGTGGATCAAGTTGAACATTTGTATTACTTTCCTGGCAGTTTCATTAGTGTCGGGACTCGGGATGGAATGAATATTCATAAACTTGGTCAGATACTTGTCGTTTACTATACTGTTTTTTATTTCAAAAGTATATGGAATTTAAGGTTCAAATCAACGCACGTGGTTGAAACTACTATTATGTGACTTTCTTTAAATGCAATCTAGGATACCATTTCGACCATAAAAATGACAGCTGTATATACTTCGACGGTTTTTGACGTATTATTCATTTTGTGTGAATATTTCATAGATTATTATCAAAAGGGTCTCTTATGAACACCATATTGTCATCGTCAAAACAAATGACATATATCGGCTAATTAATTGCTTAAGGTTTACTTTAAACTCAAATGAGCGATTTATGTCAAATTGTCAACCTAGTTACCCAAATGTTTAACTAAAATATCTCGTAAATGTTTTCCAATTCTTATTGAAAAAGATGTTATTTTAATCACATTCGAAGTTGAAAGTTATAGTAAAAGTACTAGCTATATTATGAAATTGTAAAGTTAATACAATATTTTCTTCTATCTAGAATAATTTATAACAAGTTAACAACTACATACGATACCAAATCGGCAATTCACAATCATTATTAATTTTGGAATATGCTGTTTTGTGATTTGATACATATGCAGTTTTAAATCGTAATTTTTTATTTTATGTACTTCGCATGCAAAAAGTACACATGAATTATTAAGTGACCTCATAAACTTGTGGTAGTAGGTTTTTCTACGACATGCGCAATCTTTTTCCTTTTTCTTTCTTGTTTTACTTATTATTTCAATGATCACTTTTTGAACAAAAACTACGTTACAAAGAAGAAAAAGAACATATACGTGTCGTCAAACAAGACCTTATATAACTTTTCACAAAGACCGAAAAACATATATGGTATATTAGTCATAATATCCATACGATATACGTTAGCTATATATATTGTATCATAAAGAAATTTGAATATGTCTCATACATGCATGATTTGTCCGTATAAAATAAATTATGGTTAAAGTAAACCGATGATCAAAGCTAATTTCTAATAAACAGTAATGATAAATATAATATATGTTTAGTTAATGTTTTAGATTTTCCTTAAATTTTTAAAATCACATCAAAATTGGAAATTGTAAGCATAGAGTATAACGGGAAATAGCCTTGTGATTTCGGATCGTAAATTCATTTTTTTTAGTCTTCATGTTATTAACTTATTATAAGTTATATGAGTAATAGAAGTTTAAGAATCGAGAAAGAAAAGAGACAACTGTATAAAAGAGAAAACGATCAATCAAATAAGGTTATAATGTGTTTTGTATCTATAAACTAAGAGTTATAGTTTAATTCTAATAAGAAAATTAAATCTATATACAATTAAAAAAGCTAATTTAACAAAATAGATAAAGTAAAAGGACACGTGTCGATCAAGGATTAAGCCACATGTTGTTTTATGTACATCTCCATCCTGTTTTTGTTTATTGGTGAAGGATGGCAATTGGGTACCTGTTATGACCTGTTAAAGTAACGGTTAAGCAAAAAATGTACTATGCAATTTTTTCTAATTTTAAAAATAATTGTTTTTAATATTTTAAAGTTTAACATTTAACTGTTTTGATACATAAAACGAATAACTGTCACGCTCAAATCATCATTAAATGAGTAGTTTTCATATTTGAAAGATGAGCATTTTGTGCGTACTGAACTTGTTAAACCTGTTAAGACCCGAATTACCAGCCTTTACTAGATATTATTGTTTTCGTATATTTATTAATGATTAATTTTAATTAATATATACGAAAACAATAATACATATCTGTGTATACAGAGATTGTTTATGCCATATTTAAGATAAATTAAATATATGTAATCCAAGAAAATTGTGAATGAACAAATCAGTGAATTCAAATGTAAAGAATGTAATTAAAATTATGAAAGAAAAAACCAGCCGGTACAATGTTATTAACAATAGATTTAAGGAAACTTTTTTTAGATTTATTTTGCGTTATTTGCTTTTCATGAAAGTTTTTTATTCTATAATTGTTCTTTGTTAAAAATATTATTATTATTTTTTTTATATGTATAATCATTGATAATTTGATAAGTTATAATAATAGGTGGATGATTGTAAACAAATTAAGTTGGTTCTAAGAAAAATCATCTATTTAGAGATTAAAGATGTTAATAAAGAATATCAAATTACATATATTTTTTTGCTTTCTTCGATCTGTACATGATAGTGTTTATGGTGAAAGATCAAAGGATGGAATTGAATTAGATCGATTGAATTCACTTTAATTCACACACTAAAAAACACTCTATTGTGATAGATTTAAATAATCTAGACATGTTTCGAAAATCCGAGTTCATCTATCTGGCCAGTTCAACCGGTTAAGTGATTAACAAATAAAGTGATTAAATTAAGTGATATTCAAAACGATTGATCAAACCCTAATGGGACAAGAAATATTACATAAATTAAAAATAGCTAGAGCTAGCTAGCTAGCTTTTATGTTTATAAACACAAATTAATACAACAATTGGAATTAAGGTCGACTCTATAGACTTTTATATTGTTCAATTCATCTTACGTATAATCAATAATTTACTAGCTAGACGTACAATACACAAGCTAAAATCATACTAGACATGGTTCAAGACTTCAAGTACTTAATTAAGTAAATAAACTCAACCTGATTAAATTACGTACTAATATATTGTTGTGAACCATAGAATATAAATAAATATATATGTATATAGATTAGGAAGAATACTTGAAGAAGTAGTAGTTTTGATAATTAATTAGCATTGGTTATGTATCCTTAGGGTTGATCTTCCTTCTTGAACCAAGGCGGCTCGAGCTGACAATATGGTCTTGTTTCCTAAAGAAGAATCAAACACGGTGCAATCTATCCAGTCTTTAAGCAAATCTTCATGTCCCCATATGTCCGGGATCCAAACCCGGCCCGCCATGTTTTCTCGGTGCCTTTTTAGCCTTTCTCTTCCACTCTCCTCCACCATTGGCACCTCTTGTGGTAATGGCGTTGTCTGCTTGTCGTCTTCTCCCACCACTATGGGAGATAATGATACTTGGTTGTTAGCAGGATCGTCTTTGAGAGTGTATGAGATGTGTGGCGAACAAATATCTGAGTTACCAGGACCGTCTTTGAGGGTGTACAAGGTGTTCAACTGCTCAGGGTTTTCAAGTTTTGTAATTCCTTCATGATTCTCATTCTTGGTTATGATCCCTTCATCTCCATGTGTCTCATTTGCATCATGTATAATGTTATGTTGTTGATTTGATGTCTCAAAATCTTGTGAAGAATATAATGGTAGATCAATATTAGGGTTTTTGTGGGACTTATCCATTGAGCATAAAATTACTTCTTGATCTTTTCCTTGTTTTTGTTGTTGTTCTTGGTGGTTTGTCATAGCTAGCTATAATATTGTAATTTAAGTGTTTAACAAATTTTGTCAAGAAAAGAAGCTAGCAAAATGGTATGAATTGTGTTAGTGGAGAAGAAGAGAAGGGGTGTTAGAAATATATGAGTGGGAAGGATTGAATAGAGAATGGTGGATGGAAAGTTGGTGTGTGGTAATGCATATTGACACAAGAGTGTTTGTTTTGTATGGTTTGTGAAAAATGAACGTGTCTTGTTTAACATGGGACTCATTGCATGTGTGGTTGGTTTCTTAAAGAAATGCAATGAGAAAAAGATTATTTATTTATGTTCATCTAAAGATCTTTTTGGTACCCTTCCATTCTTTACGTTTTTCTTGACCAAGTTGTATAATCGCATTAACTCGAGTCACGAGATTTACTTCAAGTTGAATTTTCTATCATTATTCATAAATATGGTTTGTTGACTTGTTAATGCTTTTGTATCTGTCTTTAAAAGAAAAAATTTGATTTTTACATCAAATACATGCAATGTACACATATTAAAGTTCAATATTATTCTTGTGCGTAGTTTGGTCCAAAACAATGGACTATATATACTTTATTATTATTTTATTTGTATTAAAAAAATCCAAATTCATAAAATAGTTATATATATTTAGTTAGTATATATATATTGAAGTTAAAGTTACAAAACTTAGGCTAATTAATTAACAGGCCACATACCCCGACCATGGAATTTTCGG
>JANDBE010000051.1:2862363-2872734 GCA_024320915.1 Erigeron philadelphicus
TCACGTATAAAATGGTAAACAAGTGAACTGCAGTAGGTAATACTGGCTACTTGAACATACAAGTCAGAACAATTCATAATGATCAATCATGTCTATTGGCAGTCCTGTTATCTCTTGTCCATCATCATTCAGCCATGAAGTAACTTAAAATGGAAATTGGAGACTCGGCCACCTTCGTAAATCGTTCCCTGCAATATAATTGATTCATTAATCCTTGATATGATATTCAACACTAGATATTCACCAACTTTAGCTAAAAAAATAAAAGGATTTGGTACAGAATTTCTTCATCACTTCCTCTAATATGTCAAATATTAGACCCCTGTTCTACAGGAATTTGCTTTTTATTCACTTATTTATTTATTTCAAGTGAACCATAACTCCATAAGGACCATTTGCTTAGTTACTCTTATCTATATTTGTAGGGTTAGGTCTTCTTTTATCATCAGTTGCAAATTACAGAAACAAAATTACCAATATAACAGGGTAATATCAATGCAGGATTTTCACAACAGCGATAACAATACATACAAATTAGATCAATTAAGGTCAATGAGCACGGTGCATCTAATCGATAGATTTTGGGTTAACCTGCAAACATTTTTCTTCTTCCATTTTTGAACTTTATAGATATAGATAACTAATATGTTAAAAAATATAATTAAACTATATTGTTACCATAATTATCTATATTTTCAATTGTGAGTCGGAAACATCCAACCTTTTAGCCAATATTGATTTTTAACTTGACACATTCGATACAGAACACTACCTAAATAGGCCAGTAGGTACATCTCAAGCTAGCAGGATTTAATCATATGTGTTGAAAAACCAAACTTATCCTGATTCAAGTACAATACAACATTAGTCAGTGAGCAGCAACAAGATGAGTATCAAAATTTCCAATATCCTCGATGGTACTACCCCTATACAGGACAATTGTAAAATTCATTTATTAACTAACTATCTTGGAGATTTGCAAACACAATTATTACATGACACCTAGGAAAGTATAACAAGATTAGCACTTGGGGATCTTATTGAAAACATAAATGAATAGTAGAGATGTTTCTGAGTGCAAGGATGGAGATGTACCCGAGAAGATCATTCTATAGCAAGATGGGGAATTTGTGAGATGATGCGCCAGTACTTGCCTTTTCTACTACGATACTTTTTTCCCAGTCTCGGGCAATAATTCACACACAAACTTGAAAGTGAAGGAATTAGCGTCTCTGGCAAATCTATAAGCTTTGGGCATGACCAAACTACTAACTCTTCAAGGAAAGTGAGGTGTTGCATCCCCTTTGAAAGTGATTTTATGTCCATAAAATTACTGATATATAGATAAGTTAGAGATGATGGAAGATGAAAACATGATGTAGTAGTATTGCCGCTATGCGTCATATCTTCCGCATTTGCAAATGGAATCACTCCAGAATTCTCACCATACAAGATTAGTGTAACAAGAGAGGTTGGGAAATTTTGCACCCCCCACTCTGAAATGGGCTTCTTTAAGCCTCCTATTGACAGGTTGCTCAAATTTGGAGGCCACAAACCACAAGGAAAAGAGTAGTCTATACTTGGACAGTAACTTATCCACATATATTCCAAAGATGCAAGACTTTGCAAATGTTCATGAGGAAATGACTTTAGATTCTTGCAATTATTGATCAAAAGAGATCTCAGGCAGTGAAATGGGAGAAAACCAAAGCCTTTACATGGAATAGATTCTAGATTATCACAACTGGAAACCATCAACGTGGTGAGGTGAACCAAGCATCCTTCCGGGAACAACCTCAGTTTTGGCAATTTATAAATGACAAGAGATTCAAGCGATGACAAGAAGTTATTAAGAAGCCAATTCACCTCCAGATTATGACAATTCTCAATATTAAGAATTTTCAAAGAGGATGGGAGGTTGTGATTTGTTGGGAAGGTCAAAGATGTAATTGAACCACAACCCGATATCTTTAACTTCTCGATATTATTTGGACAATAGTAACTCTCTAACCTCAGACAATTGTTAATTTCAACTTCTCTAAATGATTGTATGCTAATCACAGAATTTACCTTTTTCTCTTCCAGGGATAACAAATTTACACACCCACTTACTTCCAACTTCTGCAAACTCGGAAGAATTTCACATGCCTCCACGTCTGATTTCCACAAATGTCTAACTTCATCACATTGTAAAATGCGTAAATATTCAACTCCCTGGAGATGAGCTAAAACTTCTCCAGATAGCTGAGTAAGCCCTTTGATATCACACATTGTCAATCTATTGATTGATGAAGATAGACCAACCATGCTTCTCAATACCGATACCGAACATCCTTGTATATCTAAAACCCGAAGTGATGGTATTAATTCAACCGCCACTACATCTAGTGCCGGACAACTGATTATAGATATCTCATGAAGACGAGGAAATGATCCAGCAGTTCCATCGTTGTCACCAGTTGACCATTCCTCCCAGTCCTGCATATCTTTAAATTCCAAAACTTCAAGTGATGGAAATGTGACACCATGGGAAGAGTTGAGAGGTGCAAGTAAATCCGGACCCAATATTTTCAATCCATTCATGCTTTGAACTAACAACTTCTGAAGTGACGGTAGATGTCCAAGTGTTGGTAAACATATACAACTTCTAGAGCCACATAACGTAAGCTGGGTTAAGCAAACATATGAGGGATCCCCGACCCAACTAGGAAACTTTGTTCCACCATAGTACAAAATCTTGAGGCTTGTTAACATCTCAAAAGGCTGTAGCCCTTCAAGAACTTCATATTCAGTCACTTCATTACGAGAACTATCAAAGACATCACTCCATTTCATAACCAAATCACAAAGGCCCTTCTTTTGCTGTAAGTTTGCGTCCTTAGCTTGGGTTGCATCTATCACTTTATCGAGCCCCTCAATGGAAAGTTGACCTTGAAGATGCAATAGGCCCTTAAGATCAGATATTTTAAACTCATCAGCTCCTCCAATGATGACTTTAGAAAGAGTTTGAAGACCCGTCAACTCACCAATTCGTAGCGGCGTCTTGGTTAGCTTTGGAGTATCTCTAATGTCAAGATGTCGCAGGTTTACTAACTTTACAGCACTATTTGGCAAGCTAGATAAATGTGGACATCCAGAAAGCAACAAGCTTTGTAGATTATAAAGGTCACCGACTTGTTCGGGTAAACATGTGATGTCAGTGTTGGAAAAATTGAGATACCTCATATGCTTGAGACTACCAATAGATTGTGGTACCTCTGTAATGTTATAATTAGCTAGGCTTAGCACCCTTAGGAACTGTAGTTGGGGAATTAGCTCGGTAAGAACCTTGTTTGATAAGTAGAATCTTTGCCATGTAAACAGTTTTGTAACTGACATAGCTAAGAATGTTCGCAAGCATCTAACTCTTTTTAACGCCTTGAACTTTCTGTAGACTCCATATCGTTCACGAATAAATGAAAGGTGGTGGAACTTCTCTAAAGCTTCAGTCTTGTCGTAAACATCCATCATATCACCAAATGTATAAAAGAACTCTCTTGAGACACTTGTGGCCAAGTCATTTATCAGCTCATGCATTGCATAACGTGATTTATCAATCGTGGACTGCTGAAAAAACGATCGTGACTCTAACTCTTCAAAACACTCCCTTCCTAAGCTCTCCATTAACTTGCTGCCTTTCGAATCCTGCAAAAGTCCTTCTGCCATCCATAGTAGGACCAGTTCATCCTTGTCAAATAAGTAATCCTTTGGAAATAAGCAACAATATGCAAACATTTGCTTTAAATGCGGTGGGAGATCATAGTAGCTGAGCCTTAGAGCTGGAAGAATTTCATTCTGTAAATTCCATATTTCACTATTCAACAACTCCTCCCATTCTTCATTCTTTGTCTTTGTTCTCAATACCCTCCCTAGTGTTCTCAAAGCCAAAGGCAATCCGCCACATTTCTTCACGATACCTTCACCATATGATTTGAGGGTTGGATGTGAATCAAAATTTTGTTTACCTAATGCATGTTGAGCAAATAAAGATACAGATTTTTCATTTGACAAAAGCTCGAGAGGGTAAGGTTGAACAGAGTCCATTACAGATGCAACCGTGGTTTTCCGTGTTGTTACAATTATTTTACTCCCGGATGCCCCTACAGCAAAAGGGCGTTGGAGGAGTTCCCAATCATTGTAATTTTCGTTCCATACATCGTCTAGAACAAGTAGGAACCTTTTACTTGAGAGTCTTTCCGAAAGGGCCACATGAAGCTGATTAAGGGTTTCAAACTTTTTGTCTTCCCCGCCCACATCTTTGAAAATAGCCTTGCTAATATTAAATACATCAAACTCGTCAGTCACACAAACCCATGACATGAGTTCAAAGTGATCCTTAACTTTCTTATCATTATACAATACTTGTGCAAGGGTGGTCTTGCCAATCCCACCCAAACCAACAATGGACACAATGCTGAAATTTTCATCACATGATTGGTTTCCTAACAACGTCATTAGCAATGCCTCTTTATCCTCATCACGACCCACAATTCTGGTTACATCAACCAATGAAGTTTCCTCTAATCGTCTACTTGTTCTATATGATATTTCAACATTACTAATCAAACCCAGAATACTTTTCTCCTCAACTAGAGCATGCAATTTGGTTGTAATCTCATCGAGCTTATAACTCATCTTACGACCATACTTTATGCTATGAGGACTGACACTAGTACAACAAGTAGGAATAACTTTCAATACCTTACTAATATTGGCATTTGATGTCTCTTTCAATTGGTACTGCATACCTTCGGTGGCCAAATCATCGAGTATATCGTCTATTTCGTAAGCCAAATGCTCAAGTTTGTTGAGCCACAACTGAACAGAACTGTCTTTGATGTGCTTCTGACCTGCATCAACAAGGACAGCTTGAATCTGGGACAAAGTGCTTTTCCAGTTCTCCAGCTCAGAATATATTCCTGCAGATCGAGCTAGCCTGATCAAGTCAGCGGAGGCCAGCTTCTCAAACAACACAGTAATAAATGCTCCGATAAAGATTTCGGCAACAGCCATCTGTAAAAGGGGAAAGACGGCCTGTTTCTTAAGGTTTGAGTTTTAATTTCAGATATTGGTTGGGTTGAAAATTGGCAAATAATGCAAGGAGTTGACTGAAGATGTGTGGATCGCATAAATGTCTATAAAATACCAATCACACAATACTGCATAGCTGTCATTGTTTGAAATATAAAAATAAAACTTCATATTCCACATTGATATTTTAATTTCTCATAACAAGAGCATTATTGTTGATGTGACGCTCATATGATGTATGATGTGGACAGTGGATATATATTTTCTTTAAAGTAACTTTTTTTTTTGAAACAGTATAAGAACTTGGTTTTTTTTCATAAAGAAGCCATGTTAATTTTTCGGTCACCGCCACATTGGCGGAATGTCTAGTCAACGCTGAATTAGTCATTGACCATCAAGAAAGTCAATGTTGTTACAAAGGGGATAAAGAAAGCCAACTTTGGTTGTGCTTTTAGAGAATCAAATTTACATAGAGGAAGTAGATCGTTATTTTATGACATTTAACCAATTATAAATCATGTCAAAATATTAGATGCCCATATTATTGAATTATTTTCACATTATTGATAAAAATAGTTGGTTATTCAGTATTAGTAAATAAAAAAAATGTATTTTAAGCATGCATAATATACACACACACAATGAAAACAAATAGATACATATGTCAAGCGAGTACCTGTCCTCTTTGTCTGGATCCGCTTCAAGCAGTAGTAACACAATTTGCAGATCATATCAAACTTCGTCATTGATATTATTACAAAATGCTGTTAAGTTATTAATTATGCTTCCCAAGACAACTAATTACTTTTGTTTATCACTATAAAAGCTACAGATATTAAATGTGTAATTAGTAATAACTGCCAAGACTGTACCGCTATGGCAGTTTTTTCTTTTTAGGATAACCGACCCATTATCGTCCTCCATTGACCCATCATGGAAGCTTTGACAAAATGTGGCTAAAGGTCCTTGTAGTAAATACCAGGAAACTGATTAGAATCAAAGATTACAACCTTATGTGGGAGCGCACCGAACTGTCTACAAATGTTGCCAATTCATAAAGATATTGAAGTTGTACTCTGTACTCCCAACAATAATGTTGAGCACTCCCAACTGAATTTCAATAACTTTGTAGCAACATTAAGAATTGACAGTTTCACACTAATCTAAATCTTGGTTAACACTTCAGACTTCACTATGATTTTCTATAAACAGCAGCAAAAACTCAGGTCTGGAAACGAAATCAACATATAAGAAGACACAAGTACACCCGGTTTCAAGCATTTCGCAGAAAGTCAGGCAGGATACAGCTTAATTGAGCATGTGTTGCTTTATGTTCTTCGCCTTATGTCTCTATGATAAAATTATGTCACTGTGACCTGCAAATTATCATACACACACTACTAAGCTATTTCCTAATCAACAAAATAACGTCCATGGTATATAGACTAATGCTAAATCCCTCCTAGTCCTACCAAGTATGTAACATTAACAAATGCATGCAAGTAGCATGAGGATCATATATTATTATGAAGTGAACCTAGAGAATGTTGACCATGTGTATGCACACATGTAGATGACCATCTATAACAATTATATAGCTAGGTTGGAATTCATAGCATACACCATGAAAGTTCGTTTAAAGAATTAATGGACATCAGTCCTTTGCTAACTCTAATGCATGAAGGAACTAAAGATATTTGCCTATTATACAGAGTGTATTGTTGTGTAGAGAACAATTGGTTCAACAACTACCTACCTCTTATTGGTTTTTAGATTGTAAACCACAAGATGTTGCATTAAGATAATATATAAATAGAGGGTAATAAAAGTAAAAACTGGGTAGTGACTGAATTAAAGTAAATTGTAATCGTATTACTTAAACAGATAAGTTAGAACATACCTTGGTGATCAATTGCGTTAATTTGTGGTCCTATCATTTCTACTCCAACGTCATTAAGCAATACTATCCCTTGTGAAGTAACTTCAAAAGGGAATGCCAGTGATGGCGACATTGGAGATTTTGCCACCTTTATAAATCGCCGGCCTGCAAAAAAAAAAAAAAAACGATCATGACTGCTAAACATGCACTTACAAAGATTACAAGAACTAATTTAAAACTAAGTTCCAGCTTTGAAATAGAAGAATTTGTGACAAGGTATAATGACGACTTGATCTTCAAAATTGCCACCTCTAATCATAGCCTCATAGGTGTGGAAAAAGCATGAAACCAACCTGATCTTGATTCAAGAACAAGACGAATGGTGACCGCATGAGCCCAGTGTATTCCCAAAGCAGCAACAAGATGAGAATCAATGTTTCCGGTACTGTCCACGGTAGCCGCCCTATTATCTGCAATATTGTATTGATTAACTCAAGTTACACTTGAGACTTGCACAATACATTTAACACAACCATGACTTCTTACCTTGGAAAGAATACTGAGAGATTTGATTAGTGATTCGAGATCTAACTTGGTTTGTCATCACCACAGGTATTCGTGAAAATTCAGCAAGGGACCTGGAAATATCAATATCAAAGAGCAAATACGTTACTAAGATAACTAGTAACAGAGCTTTAGTGCTTTACAACAACCAAAAAAGCTGAGAATGTTAAGTCTCACTTTAAAAATGATATATGCCAACCCAATGGATGTTGCCTTTGAGGTCCTTGCTCGTATTCCCTAGATACAACACAATAAGCATTATATATTAAAGTTGGTATCGACTTACAGTGGTTAGTCATTTGTGCAAAGTTAACTAACCCAGAAACAAGGGCAGCCATGCTATCGATGATTAGCAACTTCACTTGATGCTGGAGGAGTGAAACTTTGATTTTTTGCAAGCTGGAGACGAAATAGTTGAATATTGACAATCACATACACATAGATAATTAGATGTAAAATGAACTTAGATGGCATAAAAACATTGAAAAGAATTAACTTCTAAACCTCTCAGTGAACTCAGCAAGAGAACCAGGTCTTAAAACTGTGATCCTACCTGCCATCTACACAAAAACATGAAAGAGTACCTTTATAAGTATAATACTTGAAATACAATAAAAACATATATTTCTGTAACAGATGCATGTTTATATCTCTTGATATCCAGCATCAAGTAAGCGCTTATTCGGTAACTCAAACACATTTTTCTTTGTACTTCTATTGATACATTTTTTAATATTTTATCACAGCAATTCAGCACTGTTGTTTTGTATAGTTTGTTCCAATTAGGGCACTTTGAGATATTATCTAGTGAGCAAACACTTACTTTAGTAACTATTTTTAACATTTAGGTGCTTGTGTCGGATTTTTAAATATAAAGAGACAATTAAACCATACCTCTTTTGTTATACCCTCCAAGCAAAATATTTCTGGGAAACTATTAAGACCAATTTCGATTAACCTGTAAAAATTGAAATATCTATTTATCAAGTAAAAATTATAAAAAAGGAAAAATGATCAAACTAATTGGAACTACAGATTCAAGCTAAGCTAGAGCAAACATGTGTCAAAAGAAGAAATGATGAAAATGGAATAAAAAAGAATAATGATACACATGCCTAGTCTATTCCATGGTTGACAGATGGTTTAGCCATTTACTGTCTCCATATTTCCATATTTTCTATGCCATGTTAGGCATAGCTTTAGGCAAGTGGTTTAGGCATATCAATCATTACTGAATAATGAAAGGCAGCTCACAGGTACCTTCTAGAATTGAATTTGGATTCTACATCGATATATATTACGTGACCATCCAAGCCTCCATAACAAGACGGCAGCGCAGTCAAAAGAGCAATCTTCAAGCAGAACTGCAAGTTCAAGACTTCAAGAAATAAGCAAAAAATATATTCAATTGTGCTATGATCTAAAACGTCTACTTAAGGAGGATGGCGTAAACTAGTAATATAGTCCAGCAACAAAACTAGTTTGATAAAGATGAATATGGTTCCGCAGTTTAGAGATTTTAATAAGAATGAACTCAATAAGAACTGGTAACATAGTTCAAGAGACTTAAACAACATGTGTATTTCCTAACATAATGTTATGAGGAGTTAATGAAGTGGAGAAACGACACACCTGTGTCTTTCCAATTCCTGCAGGTCCGACCAACTCTGTCAAAGCACCAAACGGTAGCCCACCAGATAATGCTGCATCGAGACCCTTTAAATGTGTTGGAAGATGACCTGTGAGATGCTCATTCTGCATGCGTTGCTCCAGAAGGGATTGCACCTACAACGACAGCTGAAACCATTATGATTACCATACAATAGGAAGAAGTAGATAAAGAGGTATCTGCACACACAGTATACTGCAAGGTTTGCGCCTGATTATAGACAGATTTAAAAAGTGAATTAACTAAAAAAGTAATACAAGTTTGGATGTAAGTATTCAAAAATCAAAAATGTATATGTTGGGACCGAATCTCTTCAGAATCTGTACATTATAGAGAGCACATGACCAAAAGCTGGGAACTGTAATCTAACTTTGACTGTTTTAGCCTTCTGGGGGCAGAGTTAATATGACTGCCATCTTTACTAATGAAGTGACCAAAAGAGTTGAGGTTAAGTGAGAGTGAGTTTACCGTTTGATAGGGTGGAGAAGCAACCTCACTAATGAGACCTATCGCAAATGTTACCTCTGCTAAACCCACATCCAACAATTCCGCTAACTCAAACTCTGTCAACGACAATGCATCCTAACAAAAAAAAAACATTCAACACAATAAAGTCAATGATTAAATTCCGGGATATAGCTTCACAGCTTAGACAGGCTGTCGCCTCTCGTTAATATCACATGCCTGCTAAAACGGATCTGGCTCAACTTTGCAACTTAGAATTACTTATGTCTAATATCCTGCTAAAACAGTTTTCGTACTATAAGTGGTCCAAGCATTTTTGTTTACCTCCACTTATTTATGAGATCGTAAATCAAGTAAAATGATAGTGACTACCAGTTAACATTGTTTGAAATCTAAAATTCTTAACAAGTAACCTTTCGTTGCTCGTGACCAAATACTGGTGTCAAAGAGCAGCTGATTTGATACCAAAAATGAAAAATCAAATAGAAGCTATCTATATCTATATCTATATCTATCTATACTACATTATAATTTATAAAATCTATATCTATATCTATATCTATCTATACTACATTATAATTTATAAAGTACGAGAGCAAGTACACGCGCGTTGCGGCGGTGAGATGGTGAGGGTGAAAGGTTATATAGTGTGATAGGTCATAGGAGTTGATATGTCATAGAGTGTCATAGCCAGATGCCTTACCCGTACGGGCTCCGCCCGCGG
>JANDBE010000051.1:2933766-2946418 GCA_024320915.1 Erigeron philadelphicus
CCAACTTTTGGACGATTACACACATCTCATACCTTCAAGAATTGTAGTGATAGTTCCTCTGTCATGTCACTTTCTAATTAATTAGTACTCGTATTATCTTTTTCTCTTATAGGTTGTTACAAAAGGTGAAATGATTGAATATACTGATATATCGTCATTCTCTAAAACGGATTTGGGCTTACTGATTTGGCATATTCTCTTCTTCACTAAATGTCAGCCTCTTTCTTTTTGTGCCCGTCAATGGATTCTCGATGTTTTTAGCCAAATCATCAACCTTTCATATCCATCGTCATATGATTTAGTTACCATTGCGGCAAATCTTAAGGGGGGAAGGAAAGAAAATTAGCGGCACATATCATGTAGGGTTAGATATGTTCCTTTATATAGGCAAGTTAGTTAGGTCAAGTTTTTGGATATTATCACAACCCTCAAAATCCACTTGTAATTTACTATATATGTCCCTAATAAAAATTTCTATGACTAATTATATAAATATAATAACAAGAAAAATGATTAATTAGCCTAAAATAATTAGCCTAATTGTTAGCCTAATAATCTGAACCACAATTAATTAATAATTAATGCTAAAAAGTTCAATCTGATGTCCTATTTTACCCTCTAAAAATTATATAATACAGATAATTCCTTTTGCTCAACTAAACTTGCATTTTATAAATATTTAAATTTTGAATATAAATAAAATATATATCTTGTTTACGGAATACATATTATTAATTGTTTGTCTTTATTTTATGCTAAATAATTTAAACAAGTAAATGTCACAACAATCTGACTGTACATATGTGATGCCGTTATGCTAATAAAAAGATGATTCAATCTAATCTATTTAATAACTATAAAATAGTGCATAACTATCCAGAACAAACAACACCACCATTACACCACCATCTAAATGACTATAAACACCCATTTCATACATAAAACAAAAGAAAGCCATGTATTTTAACTCACAACATAAGTAACAACGATGAATTTCCATCCCAGATTTTAAACATGGATCTTTTGCAAAAAAAAAAAAAAAGATCTAGATTCTAAACATGGATCTCTTGCAAAAAAAAAAAATCCATCGGCATAAAAGCCCCATCAACAGAATAAGTTATCGGGTAAACATAATATATCAACAATAAATAACTAAAGTAGTAAGATAATCTATCTATAATATATGAATACAATAAGACAATAAAATAACAAATAGAACAGAATCGAACGACTTCATAATCCAATACAAAACTAGAATATATACACAGATGTATGGGAATTCAATAAACATGTGACAAGAATCTATAAATTACAAAGTTACTTTAATTTTGGGGCCAAAAAGACGAAGCGGTGGTTACTTGATGAAAGTGAATTGCCGGAGAGAAAAGAGGTTTATGAAATGTGGAAGTGATTAAATGAAGGAAGGCCCACTTTAGTTTTTAGTTAAATTATTTTATTAAGTTAGTAAGGGTAAAACAGGAATTAAATTAAAAACCTATAAATGGTGACACATGTTAAGCTCAGATTATTAGGCTAACAATTAGGCTAATTGTTTTAGGCTAATCAATCATTTCTCTAATAACAATTCAAAAGTGAACTGGCAGCTCTCAATTGGCTCAATTGGCTTCTAACCGGCTTAGTTGGGTCGGATTAAATGACCTTTTTCTCCCTCTATCTTCTTACACTTTTCAGGTTTCTTCTCCTTCTTCATCTCTTCTCTCCGGCTCTCTCCCACCGTATTATCTTCTTTTTCTTCATCTGCTATGTCCAAAGACGGTCACCCACTCCATCACCGCTGAGTAAATGTCATCACCTTCTTCTTTATCTTCTTCTTCATCATCTTTTCTTATGCAATACAATCCAAATTTACCGACTTGATGAGCTTCATTCAGAAACCCTAACTTTAATGAAGCTCTCGATTTTCTGTTAATTCCGATGAAGATGAACACGCCACCACCCCTGCTGATGAACCAGTTTTTAATGAAAACGATGAGGTTAGTGTCTTCTTTTTAAAGAAAACATTTTTTGTTGTTTTTATAAAGTATGTTGGTTTGGGTTATATATATATATATATATATATATGTGTGTGTGTGTGTGTGTTTATTGTGGTTTTATATATCTAAGTTTAGAAAAGTGCTTTAATTTGTTAGAGAATTTCATTACTAATTAGTTAAGGACGTTTAATTAGTACGTTTGTTTTTTGATCGATCATACGCATCATAGAATGATTTTGATGTTATTATATTTAATGACGAGTAATTTGGAATCTTGGTAAAAAAAATTGTGACTGCAGAAGGAAGGAAAAAGGAGACTGGTCTAGGCCTTACCCATACTAAAGATGGCAATTTTGGGGAATGGTATTCTGAGGTATATATTGTGTGTGTATGTGTGTGTTTTCTTCTTTTTTTGTTAAGGGTGGGCCGAATAATTTATTAAACACAAAACAGTGTACTATAAATTTCATAATGAATCATCGGTTCATCATCATGTAAGAAAAATGTTGAATGAGATGGGTTTCTTTCACAGCCGGCTTTATAGTTATAACCTAAGCAATCCTTTTAGGCCCCCAAAACTTTAAGGTCTCAATCTTTTGTGTAGTAAGCTTATTATTTGGACTTTAGGCTCGGTATTATTATACAATTGGTATTACAATATTGGGTTTTGCATCAACCTCTACATACTTTTTTTTACTAGTTGTTCAATAACATAAATAAAGCTACCCGTTTTTTTTTTTCTTTCTTTCTTTCTTTACTTCAATTAGTATGTTAATGAAGTAGGCCCCCAAATTTGATATCGTTTAAGGCCCCAAAAACCTTAAGCCAACATTGGTTTCTTTGCATTGTTGATGTACATAAATTTTACATGACCAACTTTTGGACGATTACACACATCTCATACCTTCAAGAATTGTAGTGATAGTTCCTCTGTCATGTCACTTTCTAAATAAATTAGTACTCGTATTATCTTTTTCTCTTATAGGTTGTTACAAAAGGTGAAATGATTGAATATACTGATATATCTGGCTGTTATCCTCTCCGGCCATCGTCAATGCACATTTGGAGGACATTGAGAGTAAGCCCAGAGCAATAAGTTTATTTTGAGTGCCTGTTCTTTTCTTTTTCTTTTTTTCACCAGACCTGTTAACTTTTTTTTGTCCTACTTTCTGTTTGCAGAACTTTTTTGAGCCAGAAATAGAGAAGATGGAGGTTGAAGAATGCTACTTTGAACTTTTCGTGTCTAATAAATCTCTACAAAAGGAGAAGGATCACATACAGGGTTTTGCTCCTGAGGTGTGGTTAACATATTTGGCGGTTTTAGCTTATGGCTGTCTAGTGTGTGCGTAGCTCTTTCTACTGTTTTAAACTTTTTTAAAATTTTCAGGTTGCTTGGGTCACAAGATCCGGTGACTCGGATTTGGAGAATCCCATTGCTATTCGCCCAACAAGTGAAACTATCATATATCCAAAATTCTCTAAGTGGATCAGGGGACACCGTGACTTGCCCAAAAAAGTTAATCAATATTGTAATGTTGTTCGATGGGAGTTGAGTCAAGTGCATTTATTGTATCCCTGATTATATTGTATGCCTACTCATACATATAATAATATATATATTGTATGCCTCCATTTATCAGGTGCATGTTCATATCCCTGATTATATTGTATGCCTACTCATAGTGTCATATGATCCTTGAGTCAAGCTGCTTGGTTTTTGTCTCATATCAATGCTAAACATACCATTATTGTAGGTGCCGTGAGTTTCTTTGGCAAGAAGGGCATACGGCTCATGCAACGAAAGAGGAGGCAGACATTGAGGTACTATTGAGTACTAATTTGTTGATACATTTGATCCAAGCATGAAAAGGTGGATTTGTTTTATGGTAAGATGGTCTGTCTAACTGTGAATAATGATGTTTTTAGGTTCTGCAAATCCTGGAATTATACAGGCGCCTATACGAGGAATACTTGGCCGTACCTGTTATTAAAGGCAAAAAAAGCAAACTAGAGAAGTTTGCAGGTGGTCTTTATACAACTACTGTTGAGGTATACTTAATTACTCATATCCGCTACGACTTATGAAATGTAATGGTTGCAATATAAACTCATTTCTAAACGAATGGGGCGATTTGGGTTTTGTTTAATCTCAGATGTATAAAAAAAATTTCTCTTATATAAAACAAATTGGGTCAAACGGGTTAAAAGTCCATCCAAACGTTTACCTTTAGGGATACAAAACATTTTAAATTATTATTGTTTATAAAGTATTGTCTTTGTGATCAAAATTTACACATTGATTATCAACTATAAAATTTATACTAGAAAATGACTGGTATAAATCCAAACCAGTAAATCTGTCATCTTGTTGTTTTAAATAACTGTTACAGTATGCTTGTCATTATGAGTGCTTCCATGCTTGCAGGCGTTTATTCCAAATACAGGACGTAGCGTACAAGGTGCAACGTCTCATTGCTTGGGCCAGAATTTTGCTAAGATGTTTGAGATAAAGTTCGAGGATGAAAAGGGTGAAAAAGCTCTGGCCTGGCAGAACTCATGGGGATACAGTATTAGGATGGTAACTGATCAGTTTTCATTAGCTCGTATTACCATCGTATATATATATAATTAATTAATTATATAAAAGTTCTTTTGAGCAACTATATTTTTTTGGCAGATTGGGGTAATGGTTATGGTGCACGGTGATGATAAAGGCCTGGTCGTGCCTCCTAAAGTTTCAGCAGTTCAAGTTATTGTGATTAATGTGCCCCACAACAATTCAGATGTTAATAGAAAAATAGAAAATGCATGCTTGGAGACGGTAGAAGCTTTATGTGCCATGGGTATACGTGCGAAAAAAGACCTCAGAGATAACTATACACCTGGATGGAAGTATTCTCACTGGGAAATGAAAGGTGTTCCATTGAGAATCGAAATAGGTTCAAGAGACCTGGCCAATAAACAGGTAAAACAAGGATGTTCATTCTTTATAAAATTATAAATGCAAGTGTGTTATATAACAGCTGGTGATTGTTTGTTTTTAGGTGCGCACTGTTCGTCGTGACAACGGTGCAAAGGTTGATGTTTCCATGGCCGGGCTTGCTGATACAGTAAAAGTGATGTTGGATGATATTCAACAAAGCATGTTTTTAGTTGCTAAAGACAAACGGGATGCGTGTGTCCAAGTTATAAAAACTTGGGATGAATTTATCGAAGCATTGGGCCAAAAGAAGTTGATCTTGGCTCCATGGTGTGACGAAGAGGTAAGAGTTTCTACTACGTAATGGGCGTTTTGGGTAATCTTGGTACAAGTTGGGCCATAAAAACGCAAAAAGTGGAATTTTCTTTGAGAGTTAATAATTAGTTTGCATGATAAAAATGGAATTAAGTTTCTTTTAATCAGCAGGTTAAGTACTATGACAATAGATGTACTTCATGCTATTTAATATTAATCTTCTCATTGGACTGAAAGATTTAGGCCTAATGCATTTAAAACACAATATCTATGTGTTCTATTATCAATCCGTTTCTGTTATATTACTGAGTCACGCTGTATCAGTGAGTGAAATCAACCTGCTATCTTTGTAGTACTTTTTTTAGGTTTTCTGTTTGATCCGTATGAGCTAAAACATAGCCTGAATTTGCCATTCTAATGGGTCGAAATTACCATCCCTCGTGAAGTTAAATCTGGCTGATCTTCTTGCAATCTAGACCTTAGTTCAGATACATATTATGGTTGTAAATTATAGATTATAGATTTATTTTGTTTAAATGTGAATGTGATACTACTTCAGGAAGTTGAGAAACATGTAAAAGCTAAAACTAAAGAGTCAGGAGCTTGTAAGACGCTTTGCTCTCCAATTGATCAGCCTGAAATGCCTGAAGGTATTATTAGAATAGACATGGGTTAGTCATTTTCTGCTTTCTCAAATGTTTATTTCATAACTAATATGAGTAGTCTAATATGTTGCTTATGTAACTTCATGTGTGACAGGCACATTATGCTTTGCATCGGGGAAACCTGCAAAGAAATGGACTTATTGGGGACGGAGTTATTAAGATCAACTCTTTGATATTCAATGTTTTCTATTACCATACCCAAGCCGTTAAAAGAATTTGTATGGATGGATTTTGTGTTATCTCTAAATTTGACTGTTGTATGTTTTTAAAAGTTCCAAAAGTGATCATCCAAACATCGATAGAGATGCTAAAATGGGTGGCTTTTGTAATGACAAGCATATCTTAGAATGTGGTTGTTGTATGTTTTTGAAATTTCCAGTTCATAAATCATAATTTAACCGAACATCGACAGAGATGGTAATATGGGTGGGTTTTGTAATGGGTCCAAACAGCTTACCTTTAAATGTGACCATTGTATGTTCTTGAAAATTCCAGAGCATAACTTAATCAAACATCGATAGAGATGGTAAAATGGGTGGGTTTATGTAATGGGTCAAAACAGCTTACCCTTGAAGGTGACCGTTATATGTTCTTAAAAGTTCCAGGACATAACTATCCAAACATCAACAGAGATGCTAAAGTGGGTGGGTTTTGTAATGGGTCAAAACAGCTTATGTTAGAATGTGACCGTTGTATGTTCTTGAAAATTCAAGTTCATAATTTAACGAAACATCGATAGATATGGTAAAATGGGTGGGTTTCGTAATGGTCAAGAAAGCTTATCGTTAAATGTGACCGTTTTATGTTCTTGAAAGTTCCAAAACACACAAGTTTATAAAGATGGTAAAATGGGTGGGTTTTGTAATGGGCAAAACAGTTCATTGTTAAATGTGAGCCAGTTTGTATGAATCTGAAAAGTTATTTATTACTACACCTAATTTAACAAATCATGTAAATTTGTATGTTCTTTCTTTTCATTCTAGTTTGTGGGTGTTGGCGTGTTGCTGTTGTTCGTGCCTGTACGAACTATGGTCTGAAAGGAAATACGAATCCTAATGAGCTAATGCGAGTAACAAAGTCATAGTTTATAACTTCATATACGAGTACTATTACCAAAAGTTGTAATCAATGCTTTGTGTATAACTCTCTTGTTAGAAATACATAAAGAAGGATCGATATCCTAACGAAGTATATAAAGGAAACAAGTTAAGACCACTTGAGTGTGTTAAAACCTCTTTCAAAAGTATTACATCACTCGAATTCAGACAGCGTGTAAATATTACTGGTCCCTTACTTCTGATTGAAAAAAGAGGTGATTTATATCAAGGTGGAAGAAGAGAGCTCAAGAAATGACATTATATTGTCCTGTAATACTACAACAATATCCCTGTAAATATAGCCCTTTATTAAGGGAGAAATAGCTTCCTCTACTTGGAGAACTTCAAAATATCATTTTCATACCCAAGGTATGAAGGGTTCACTTCCGGATGACGAAAAGGTTGGGAATGTGAAAAATCATTAGACGTGCCTTGATGATTGTGATGATTAAGGGTAATGCCGGGGTGATGTTGGTTGGAAGTTAGAAGCTTGTCGAGGAAGGACCAGTCTGCAGCCACATTACTAGTAGCTAACAGTGGTTCGTCTTGTGACTGACATACACCGCTGCAATCACAACCAGCCCGGTTGACTGACATTAAACTCAACAAATTCCTTGAACAATCCATATCACTGATCATCATGTTACTAGTCCCATTATTGTAGTTGGTATTGACCAAATTACCATCATGACCCGGTGCTAGATAATACGGCGTTTGCTCGTGTGGAGAAACCAAAAGCTGAGGCAGATGCATGGAACCATCAAATAAAGTTGCACTAGTAGTAATGTTGCGGTCATAGCTATGCACAGCTTGCAGGTTCAATTCTTTATCAACCAACTGATTATCATCATCTTTAACGTGCAGAGTATGATCTTGATGATGATCGCCAACTTGAAATGGGCTTTTGATAAGGTCCTTTTTCTTGAACACTCGACATACAACCCAACCATCTTCCTGTTTTCAGTATTCAATTAGTATAATCATTTCAATAACAAGAAAATGATAGGTCGATCTGTTGTTAAAGGAAACAATAATGTCCACATATATGCCCGCACGGTTTCATTTTTAAAACCAATTCTGACATTAACATATAATGTTCTAAATATTCATTATATTAAATGTGGTACCTGGACCTCAGATGGTGCAGCAGCGTTGGTATACTGATCATCTAAGCGATACTCATGCATGATCCACTCGGTTTTCTGACCATGAGGGGCACGTCCTGTGTAGAATACAAGCGTTTTTCGCAACCCAATTCTGTTGGAATTGCTAAGAAGATGGATGGCCTTATCCCTGCCAGTTGCTTTCCAAAATCCAGCAGTCGTAGCTCGGTTTGTCCTAGTTCCAGTAGGATACTTTTTATCCTTGTGGCTAAAGAAGTACCATTCATTCTGTGGACCCGAACCAATGCTGCACCTATCTACATTCAAATCCATATAAGTTCATGTCAAAAAAAAAAAAAAATCATGTCAAAAAGTATGATCATGAGCTAAAATAATAACAATAATAAAAAAAAGTGGTAGATTGATGGGAACCACTTGATCCCATGTACCGAATTGGTACCCACATAACCACCAGCAAGTATAGTGTCAAGGTCAGTCAACCACTTAAATTCAATTCTTACTCTGGCAAGATTTGAACCCAGGTTGCTCCTAGAAAATGGTAATAGATGCCTAAAAGAATATAGTATCTGACCTTGAAGATCCCATGGTTCTAGTTTGTTGAGATCCACTTCTCTAATAACATCAAGATCAATGGCCTCGCAGGAAACCTTTTTTCGTAGATAGTAGTAAAGCAACTCCTCGTCTGTCGGATGGAACCGGAACCCTGGAGGGACCGACAGACGCCCATCTTCCATAGACATCATTGATCCTCTTTAGCCTTGCAATTTAGTAAAACCTACTGTAAAATTCGATTGTATGTCAATTAAGTGAATTAAGTAGTTCCAACTTTCTTAATGCATGCATGGCATGTATCTCATAGCCAAGTTAAACCATATTTTCAAGATCATAAAAGTGCTCATAAACATAAAACTACTACTGATATAAACTCAATTTCACTCACAAATATAAGTTAAATAAAAAACAATATGAGTATATAAACACATTCATGCAATTAATATCTCATCAAATACTACTCCGAAAGTAATTTACATAACTTATGCGAATTACTTTTATCATCGTTTTCAAAAAATAACTTTTTCTATGTTTATTGATTTAACATTTATAATCATTTCCAAATGGTAGTTTTATATAGTTTAATGCATTTCCTGCTCGTCCTGAGTCCATAAATCCTGTGGATTATCGATTTGTCGTCCCTACAAATAAACTTGTTTAAGCTAATTAATCCTTAATTTTTATCATTTTCCATGCAAGTATGCAACACAATAATAGATCAAAGTGCTACAATTAACAACTAATCTATTACAAGTACATTTTTTTGCTTACACTGTTATGAAAGTTGACAAATCCAGTCAAATGTATACTACAACTTAGAGAGCTAGCTATCCAAATAGCTCAAACACCGGCCCTCGCCGCTTTCTTTGAATTTATTACAAAGACAGAGAAGCTCGGTAGATGTTCAAAGTACGATCGAAAAAACATATAGACTAGTTTTTCAGCTTCATTTTCGGTTTCAATATTTTTGCAGCATAGAATTAGCTGGAGAAGAGAAGATGAATGGGTTTTGTTATGTAGAGAAGCTAGCTATGGAGAAAGAAAAAAAGCGTGTGTGTGAGTGAGTGGTTGATTTATTTTAATTTATAGAGTAGATATTTATATATAACGCCGTGCCTTCAAAAACAGTTAAACTTTAGCTGTATATTATACTTATAAATAAATTTATGTATAATTATAGCTTTTAATGTATGATAAAGAAGTATATACATATTGTTTGAGAATAGCGACGTAGATCTGACGGAGTTTGAGGATTTTGCTTTCTTCAGTCAAATCCTTATTCACGTGCCAATAATATATATAGGCCGACTGTATATAATTTCATGCATGGTTCCATTCCTTTTCGCTAAACATGGGAGCGGTTATCATGGAATAAATAGTAAACCACTGATTTTAATATACTTTTTGAATTCATACTTTCACTTTATTTGACCAAATTAAGCTCAATAGATTTAAGGTTATACTAGATAAAAAGATTTTTAGTTATTCTTTTATAAAAGATAAACGAGTAAATGGACAAACTTTGCTACCATATACTATATACTTAAAAAACAAAACAAGCTTTTAGAGACTAAAAATAGATACTGATTTTCCTGTCTTATATGAGTTGATACTTTTTATGACTATCATGTTGTAATTGAATCAACAGCGATTGATTTTTCAGTATCTGAAAAATCAAAAATTATTAGTAACTTTACTTGTAAAAATATATATATATGTGATCTAATTAAGATATCATGTTAGATTAGTCATCCCCAAAAGAGTTGGTAGACTCGTATATATAGTTTCATGAGCATCGATAGGAATAAATGAGGAAAACGGGTTTGAAATGGGCCCCACTTCAAATGAAAATTTATTTTTTCCCCTTGAAAGGAGTATAGCTTCTGGCCTGTATATGGATCCAAGGCCCTTAAAATGGGATCACAACAAGCTGGATCCAAAGTGTTGTCTTTTAACTTTCTAAGATTTAGGAAAAAGAAGATGCAAGACATGTTTTATTCTGATTTCTGGCCCGATAACCAATTGCTTGCAACACAAACCCTCAAATCAATTAACAATACCAGAAGTAGAGCATTTGCTAATTATAACAAAAATCGGCTAAATTTGATCATTCACAGAAAAAAATCATGTTAAAGCCATTCGTTAGAATAACATATCAGGTTCTAAATTTATATGTTTCAGTAAAGAATAATAAACTTTATAAAAATACATTCCGTCACATGTTAGGCTTCAAAAGTACGGAATTTTTACTAGATATTGAAATGCCTAATGCTACGATAGGTAAAACTTTAGAAGTACGAAAACTTTTAGAATGCAAGCAAATATTTATAAAGTTTACTAACTCACGTGAACTAATAAAACCAATACAATTAGCTTTCATTTTTGTTTTCTCACTCTCTCTCTTTATTGGATCTAAGCCCACCAAGAGATTAAACGTTTTCAACAAAGCCATAGCCCATAGCAATTTATTCTTTATTAGAATCTATACTTCATTCGGCCCAGATTAGCCCATACTACGCAAGAAAATGTAGCTTTTGCTCAATTTCTTTTTTCCGGCTACTCCAGGCTTAACACAAGATGATTTATTGACTAATCCATGACTCAAATTCATTATGTCGTTAATTAGTTTCACTGTCCACGAGTCGAGTTGGATCGAAGAGAATCGTCAATATGTTATGGCGTAAATATAAGGTATGTTCTAGTAATCTAGTTCAACTTGAAACTAAACTTCCTTTGTTGCAAGAATACCCTAAAAGTTTTTATTTTCATATTGAACACCTATTATGACCAATAATGGCTAATAAGATCATAGTTTAGGAAAAATTTCATAATCAAACAAAAACCGGTGCTCTCAGGGTTGAATTTTTTTTTCTCAATTTTAATTCAAATACGATTACTCGCATTTTCAAGATCAGGAATAATTCAGGATCTTTATTCACTGGCCTTGCCCCATCTAATTACCATCGACTCTAGCCATTGGAAGCTGAATTTTGAGGGGAAAATTTGCTTTTAGTAGTGCTATTTGGGAAAAAGAACAAAATTTTTTTTTAATTTGGACAGGACATTTCATCAAGATTACATTTAGAAACTTATACTGCCCCATAATAGCTGCCTTGATCGCTTGGTGCATGGTGTGGAAAAGTAGCCTGAAGTCTCCTCTTTCCAATGAAACTAATTGCAGGTCTCTATCTCTATTAGCTTTAAAATGGTGGGGGGTGCGAACCGACTTTTGGACCGCGCCTCGTAATATTTTTACTACTTTTTACCATCTTAGATAACATATTTGTAGTAATTAGTAATTTCTGCTATAAATCTTGAATTATCGCAGTTTTCCTATCCAAATTGTAAAAATTAATATTGAAATTTTTCTCATTGGGTGCACTCGATTGATTCACTTAATTCATTCTCCTTAACTAATTTTTTGGAGGTCTGATTCATCATGTTGCATATTATACTTAAACTTTTAGAAAACAAAGAAATACAACCGAGTTGAAATTCAGGCTTTTTAAAATGAAACGATCATGAAAGAGTTTCTCAAAAATCTTGAAAAACGAATCTAATCAATTTTCAAGTTTCTAAACTCAATGAAAATGCCTCAATTGAATCTTCTTTTCTCATTTGTAAAAGTTTAACTCATCATTTTTTGCAGAACTGTTCACGTGTATATTCTTGAATAATATTACTCGCAATTAGCTTGCGCAGCATGCCATTGTATCCTTATGTAGCGTTCACTTTTGGCTGATTCTGTAATTTATGCACTTCTATGAAAGTGTTTGTGAGCTAGAAATCAGTCTAAATGAGTGAATCGTATCATCAAATTGTCAATATCACCGTGATTCGTGAATTTTTTTAACATTCGACCTATTTGTGCGTAATCATTGTTGGTTATTTTGTTCATAATACTGGGAAAATTTATGTGACGAACAGTGTCTACGGTAATTATGCATTTTCCGCCGAACGTCACATATATATTGCTAAAGAAAGT
>JANDBE010000051.1:2977599-2989770 GCA_024320915.1 Erigeron philadelphicus
CGACGTTTGATGAGGGACGGTTATTGAAAAAATTGGCCAACTTTAGGGTCAAAATTGTAATTTTTTCACTTGAGGGATGAAAAGTGCAAAACGAGCCAAGTTTAGGGACGAAAAATGTAATTTACTCAAAAATGTCATTAGGAAATAAGAAAAGGATAAACCTACCACTTTTAAAAAAACTTAAAGGACTCAATAGTTAACATGAAAACTAAAAGGGGTGAACTTATACCATAACTCAACAAAGATAAATAATGGGCTTTTCATTCCCCTCTTTCTCTCTTTATAAACCTGCAAAATAAACTCTGCCTTTCTTTTCTTCTCTCTCTTGTGTTCATTTTGATTGGTTTAAATTTTGGGTTTTTTTTGTAACAAAATTTATAATACAATTATTATTTTAAATAATTTATTATAATTTTAAAACAATATAATCAATAAATATACATACATATATATATAGATACAGAAAAAAGGAATGGGTTGTTTCCCTTGTGCAGGGGGAGATTCTTCAACAAAAAAATCATCATCAAAGAAAAATAGAAATATCAACACCCAAAAGGATCAATCAAATACCAAAGCTTCTGGTATGTATAAAGTTTCAATTTTTATATATAAAGTTTCAAGCTTTATGTTTCTTGAATTTGGACTGATTTTCTTGTTTTTATACATGCATGTGTTCTAAATTCAATTTGGGGATATGGGTTTTATTAAATTTTAATAATTTTTATCTGGGTATTATTTTGTTATGAGTATTTTGATCATTGATTGTGAAAATTTGTTAATTTTAGTGGTTTTTATTTGTTGTTTGATGATGTTAAGTTTGTAGTAATAGTGAAATTAGATGTAACTTTTTGTATGTAGTTTGATATAATTAATTGTTGGGTATTAACTTGGTAGTCTTCTTGGAAGCAGCCTCTCTACCTCGGTTAGAGTACGACTGTTTACAGCTCACCTCCGACCTTGTCGGGATTGGGTATTGTTGTTATTGGGTATTTTTACTTGTGTTAAATTTTAGTTAAAATTTTGTAATGAACTTTTTATTTGTCATCAGTGATCTCATCAAGTGATAAAAGCTTTTTGAAGCTTTTGATTTTTGAAACTATTTATGACAGAAATATTAGTTTTTTAATAGCTTGTTAATATAAACTATTTTTAACAGCTAGCAATTGCTAATCAAGTTAAGAATTTTTATTTAGTAAAAAACATTAGGGTCCATATCAGTTTGTGTTTGAATATTAGTTATAATGATATCGAGAGGTCAAAAGTCTTGTTTTTTAAATCCAAAGAGCATTGTTGAATAGTACAAGTAAAAGGGTGGTATTTGGTTGTGCGAATGACCGACTATCTAATCAAGTTCTAGTGTTTGCATAGTCTTACTATATGGTTACGAGTATTTGAGTATCAAAGGGAGAGGATAGTTAGTAACGAACTGTTGGTTTATCTTAAGTTTCTCAAATAATTAGAATTTGTCGAATGCTCGATTGTGATGAGTTACTAATACAAGCTCATGTAGCGGAAGCACGTCCAAACAACATCTCATGGACAGTGTTTTATTAAAAATAAGGTCGCTTTCTAAATGCACATCCAAACACTATTTCATGGGATTTATTTGAATTTTGATTGGCGAATTGAAAACCAAGTTATCTAATTTTTTTGGTTTTTTGTTTATATTTGAAATGTTGATTACTATTATGACCCCTTTGTTCTCTTCCGAAAATCATGATGGAGTTTTAACCTTTTGTGCTTTAAAAGTCTTCTTGTGTCCTTCGGTCACAAATATTGATTTTTGATGTTTGTACTTGGAGCATTTTGCTAATATACATTTTTAATATGATTTAGATACATTAAAAGTCGAACGGGCTAATGAAGTGAAGAAGGAAAATGTACAAAATGTCATTCAACCACCGGTTTCCAACGAGTCTGTTGTGAAGAATAAGCCCCCAGAAGAGGGAGGTTCTACGAGTAAAGCTAGAACATTCACGTATGCACAATTAGTGAGTGCAACCGATAATTTTAAAGCTGCTTATTTCTTGGGTGAGGGTGGATTTGGTAAAGTCTATAAAGGAAAACTTGAGGATTCTGATCAGGTTGGTGTTCGTTGATATATTTTAATGGTTCATTTGGTTTGTTTTACATCTTAAACTGGCCAAAAAAATGCTGATACTAACAAAAGGGAACATAACACATGGGTTAAAGCTTTGAAATTTGCCCAAAGTCTGTAATTTATTCAGCAGGGGATATAACCTCCTAAATCATTTTATATAAAGATTACGCCGTTATACTAATATTATAGTTTTTTGTGATTTAAATGACACCTCACTTATGGATATAGAATTGGACGGATAAATATTTGCAGGTTAAATCAGTCTGACCCATTCTTTAAAAGCATGTTTTTAGTTTTTACTAGTAACTCATACCATTTTTCCGTATCCAGTGCGAAATCCAAGAATTTGCATAATGAAAAGGGAGGATATCCACAGAAGCCCGAATTGGGAGGCAAACATTCTTTATTTTAAGCTAAAAGATAACTATCTTTGGGGGGGAAACATTCTTTATGTAATGTTTATATACTCAAGTCTTTCAACGTTTCTGTTAATTACAAAAAGTGCAGATTGTCGCTATAAAGCAGTTGGATCGTGATGGGTTGCAAGGAATTAGGGAATTCGTTGTTGAAGTTTTGACATTAAGCATGGCGGATCATCCTAATCTTGTAAAATTAATCGGCTATTGTGCTGAAGGAGAGCAAAGGTTATTGGTCTATGAGTACATGCCACTAGGCTCTTTAGAAGATCATTTGCATGGTATTTACTGATCCCATCCTTTTAAGTTATTATTCTTTTTTTCTATCTTTAAATTCCTTTTCTATGCAATGCAAGTGCCGAACTACTAGCTAGTTTCCGGAAGTGCAAATCCGTTAACAGTAAGTTTAATGTGCTTTATAGTTAAATCTATGGTTGTTTTACATACAATTTTATGCTTTGAAATTGAAGTAGTTTGTTTGACTCTTAAAGTTAAAGTATGAGGAGAAGATGACATTTAGATTTTAATCCCCCATTTCGCATAAATTGAATCTCTACTTTCTATTTCTTTCAGTAAGTGAATCAACCATTTATGCTTAAAAGTTTGTATTTTTATGGTAGATCGCCGGCCCCACAGAAAACGGCTCGATTGGAACACTAGAATGAAAATCGCTGCTGGTGCAGCTAGAGGGTTAGAGTATTTGCATGACAAGATGAATCCACCTGTTATATATAGAGACTTGAAAGGTTCTAACATTTTGCTAGGAGAGGATTTCCATACCAAATTGTCAGATTTCGGACTAGCAAAAGTGGGTCCACTTGGAGACAAAACTCATGTTTCAACCCGAGTAATGGGCACTTATGGGTATTGTGCTCCAGATTATGCTATGACGGGCCAACTTACATTTAAATCAGATATTTATAGCTTCGGGGTCGTATTATTGGAGCTCATTACGGGCAGAAAAGCAATAGATAATACAAGATCTGCAGCAGAGCAAAATCTTGTTGCGTGGGTAAGCTCTTTTTATTTGATTTTTTAGTACTCTTACTGTCATAGTACATAGATGATGCCTATTTGAAGGAAATACTACCATTAGAGCTCACTTATAGAATAAAAAGATCGTATTTTTTAGGTTCAAAATTATTGAAACTTGTTGTGGATCTAGAAATATATAACCCCTTATATAATTACACAAGTTTGATTTTTCTTAAACTATAATCATGAACATATAGCTTTTAGATTTAACTTTAGTGGACGAAGTTGATATAAAGTTTTTTTTAGATTGAGAATCTTCTTTTATGATGTATTGCTTTTAAGGGAGTCATCTACAATCCAAATATCTCACTTTCAATTTTGTGGGGATTTCGGCCCCACATATATGAAGGATCTGATGCCTTGTTCCATCTTTTGGTGTTATCATTAGCCAATGCTTCCCTTGCCTCTCTTTATTCTTCCGAATACATTCTAGAAGACTATCGACCTACTTAGCTTGTTCCATTTCTAGTTAAATTCTGTGTTAACCATTTTACTCTTTAGAGATTTTGACCTGTCTGTAGATAAATGGGGTTGAAACCTTAAAGGCGAGTTAACTAGAAACTATACATTGTGCTCATCTACACATTACATATAAATCCACTGGTTTTAATCTAGATGACAATAAAGCAAGGTCGAAAAGTAGAGTTCTTTGTTATTTAAGGGCAAATATGATCTTTAGTTACATTTCCAGCCTTATTCTTGTGTATCATTTTTTTTCGGTAAAAGGCCGTCACCCGTTGTTATTTTTTTTTTTTTTGTATCATTTTCCATTTTAATTGACAAGACTTTCTAGAAACAGAATAATTTATGTTTTTTTTTTTGTTAATAGGCACGGCCATTATTTAAAGATAGGAGGAAATTTTGGCAGATGGCGGATCCGGTGCTAGAAGGTGAATATCCTGTGAGAGGACTATACCAGGCATTAGCAATAGCTGCAATGTGTGTCCAAGAACAACCTAATATGAGACCACTCATTGCTGATGTTGTCACTGCCCTCAATTATCTAGCTTCCCAAAAATATGACCCGTTGACCAACCCTGTTCAAACTTCCCGGAGGTCTTCCCGTGGACAAAGATCCACTGATGAGAAAAAACCCGACATGTAAAGTTGGAGGCTTAGTTTTGTCGTGTTCATATGAAAAGGGCGTTCGGTGTATTTTTTGGCACCGTAATGAGTTGTGACAAAGACTTTTGACATCGTTTTCTTGATTTAGGATAGAAAGATTTAGAGGAATAATGAAATTATATATTATCTCTCTTCTTTTTGTTCAGTTAAATATGCAAAATTCGATCAAAACATAGTGCCACTTGAGTCAATCAAGAAATAATCAAATATGTAAACAAAACAAGCATCCTGTACAGCTTTAATCCCTTTCCCTACTTGCCAGTTGCCAAATAGTACTTAACAAATATCATCCATCATTGGGTAACAAGCATGTTGTACAATTTCTTTGATTAATTTTTTCCACTAAAAGCATATTGCCGGTATATACTATACTCGTGGGTAGCGTGAACGCCCTTTCTTCCTCAAGAACTCTGGAATTTCTACTGAGCTTCCTTCTGTGAAAGTTGTTGACCGTCTGTTCATTCCAGCTACATTTGCCTGATTTACAACAAAATCATAATGCAAACAAGTCTTACTCTTACCAGTATACACCCATTTCCAAATGAACAGGCCAAACGATAACGACAATAAGGAGTCGGGTCAAGCGGATTGTAAGTAGACTGAGTATAGCATATGAAAAATTGCACAAGACTTATATCACTTTATGGAAAATTTAAATAATCATCTAAGATATAGCAATTTTTCATATCATGTTTGGCAGAATAGCTATTTAAACTTTTGGAGAAAGTATTTTGAAACCCGTTTCCTACATGCTTCGACAAGTTACCCGACCTGCCCTCACCCACCAAATTTGTACAGCCTATAAATTACAGGTTCTTGATTAAACCTCAATGATAAAGATCAAGTGCTAATTGTACCTGAGGAGGTGGGTCATCAGTTTCTTCTTGTCGCTTGAATCCAGTTGCTATTAGAGTGATACTGACCTGCATTGACCCAAGGAAAGAAAATCAAACTTTAATGGCAAAGCCCTTAAAAACTTCCCTATTATTCATCAGTGGTACGGAAGTATATATTGAGCTTACTTGACCACTCATAGATGGATCGATGACGGCTCCAAAGATTAAGTTTGCAGTGGGGTCCACAAGATCATATATGACTTCGGCTGCAGTATTTACCTACAATGTCCCCATGGATATTGAGTTTTGATCTGAACAAAAATTTAGAAAAATATTCACCAAGTAGCATGCCATTTGTCTTGCAGAAATTTCAACGTGTTTTTATAGGGAAAATAAAAAGATAGGCTTATTAAAAAAACAACCACATAATCCACACATATTTAAGCGATCGTTTGACTTTAAAATTGAAATTTGAAAACTCGCGGGGCTCCCCCAAAAAGATGTTACAATTCTCGCAATCTCGCGAGGTGAAGTTAGTAATAGGCATGGGCATATGACCACAAAAGTCAAACTATACGAAAATACAATATGCTTAGAAACTTCTAAATGAATATTAACGTAATCGGTTTAGATTACGAAAGTTCCACTATAGGACTATCGATGACCCGCATGATGCTTAAAGCCTTATACTATACCCTGACTTTAACTGTCAAACAGACAACTTTAAGTATATAACTGATATATGTACCCTTTAAGAATAAATAGATTAAAAGATACAATAGAAGTTATAAATAAAGTATTGGCACTAAAAATTATAAAATAATAACAGAACTTTTAAAGAGAGAGAGACCTCAAGCAATGTAAGATCGGCCCCACCCGTTATATTCCAAACAATTCCAGTAGCCCTTTCTATACCAATGTCTAGCAAAGGTGATTGAATAGCATTAAATGCAGCATCTCTTGCTCTAGTCTTTCCTGTAACGAATGATATCTATATCAACTTCAAAGTTGAAAAAAAAAAATATTGTAACAATTTTTAAGTTAAAGCAAGACAAACACATGAAAACAGAAATATCGAGTGCTGTATAAATAAATCAGATACCTTAACTAAAAAACATGTCATTAGATACAACATGTTCATTATTTACTGTCATCAAAATAACAGGAGTGCATTATTAGATATGTGATTGTACACTAACAAGATTGAAGCCAAATCAAGGCGCGACCCAATGGCATGCTTATGCTACTAGCAAGACACTGATAATAATTCCCTAATGGCATGCCTATAGCCTATGCTAGTAGCAATCCAGTGATAATATTGTCAAAAGTTCTTTCGTATTTAGAATCATAACTCAGTTGCTTTTGTTTATGCCCATGTTTTCCATCATGTTATTTCCCTTTCAAATCTCGGATGCGCGGTGCAAATATCCGAAATTACATCAGTGAACTGACCCTTCGAATCTCCATTTTTGGTTAAAAAAGGGTGTGTGCACACATGGAATTCATCATACATGCGTTTACTTTTCTTACCCTCCCTCTTTACATTTTTTAATTCATATATCCTGCATCTACTTATTTGTGTAAAACACGTAGAGCTTTCATAATACTAATACTTTGTTAACAAGTAGAGATCTTAAACAGAGGTCACTAACACAAAGGTTAACTATTCACCCCCACCACCCTTCTAGTGAGCCTACAAATCTGATACGGCTATGTGATTCAACAAAACAGAAAAAGCATCATCTGGTGATCAAATAGACGATCCAATAGACAAGTGACCGATCATAATAAACTGTATTAGTTGACTGTCAGTGATGAATTTGGCTTTTAATTAGTTACCCAAAAAGCTTTAGTAGGACCATGAACAATATTTTTCTTATATACACTTATCGGGTTTTCATTATTCTACTTTTTTATACTGTTCTCCTCTCTGGGTCAAAATCAAATAAATAATCGACAATGGGAGCTTTGTTAGGATGATGTTGCATGCTGACAATCTATTCATCTATTTTGAACAGGTAAACAGTAATAAAGTTCTATAATAATCATCAAACTTCGTTAAGAAACAAAATGCAGTCCAATTATGTTCAAGCAAGTAGTGCTTTCTAGTTTCTACTTACCCGTTGCAGTTCCTATCCCCATTAATGATGAGCCTGCATTTGCCATAATGGCTCGAATGTCAGCAAAATCTACATTAACCAGACCTGGTATCTGCAATTTCAAATGTTGTAAGTATAAAAAAAGGTTCTTAGATTTGGTTAGATAAATGTAAGATAATAAAGAAGTCTGCTTATATGCGTGAGTATACCAAAAAGGTTCAAACGAGAACCCCAAGTGAAAGACACTAGCTCATAATCCAAATAAGTAAACATCAAACATACGTAACATGTACTCGACCACGAAGCTAGTCTTGCTTATAGTGAACAATGCACTTAAATTAGTCAAGGGGATGCTTGGATAAGCATTTCTAAAGCGATTATTATGATTTTAAAGAATTACAATCAGATATTTAGCTGCAAGAAAGTGATTGACATCATTTAGTGAATTTACTTTATAGATCTGTTTTTTTGTGTGTGTGTGGAAACCACTCCATACGTGCTTCTCAAATTCCGACTAATTTGAACTCATAAATCAACTGTTTGGAGAAGCTCAGAAGCTTGCATATATAAAACTAGAAAGTATTCCATAATCATTTAAAAGCCACTGAAATGCCAAATTTAGTTAAAACACATAATATGAAATACTAGAGGTGGCAATTTGACCCGTTTATTTATGGGCCTCTTGATGTAGCTTACGTTTCATCTTTAACAGGTATGTACAATAAAATAATTAGCTTAAATAGAAACTGGCCAAAAGTTTCAAAAGATGTAATTTGTCGCAACAAACCAATTGGGAAAAAAATTATTATAGAAATGCTATAATTCTTGGAATCATATTTCACACACCGAATATTATAGCAAGGAAGTATCAATTTGGAGCAAAAGTAACTCCTGGACAACCCAATGAAACCTATTTTAACCCTTCAAATAGTTCCTCTTTTTGGCCATTACCTGACCCGCCCATTTTACCATCAGAATGAACTACTAAAGAATTTAACTTTTTACCCCTCTTGTAAATTTCATACCGTAATTATATCAGAGATGCCGCGAACACCTTGTCGAAGAATATCATCTGCTAGATTAAAGGCTTCGGTTACAGGTGTAGACGGGGAAATTGCAGTTAATAATTTGTCATTTGGAATAACAATTAAAGTGTCAACATTTTCTCTCAAAGATGCAATTCCCTCTTGAGCTTGAACTGCTCTTCGCCGACCCTCAAAAGAGAAAGGAGTAGTCACAATACCAACAGTCAATATTCCCATTGACTTTGCAACCCCTGCGATGACTGGAGCTGCACCTGTACCTGTTCCTCCACCCATTCCCGCCTGCACAGATTTACAGTATTTGAAGTTAAGTTAAACTATAAAAATAATAAGTTGTACAATATCAATGTTGATAATTCTTATGTTGTTTGAAGTTGTAATAATCAGATATCCGATGTTCGAATGTTTGTGAAATTCTATAAAGTTATGAGATTGACAGATGAAATAACCAATAAGTGAACGTTACACAGCAATGGATTACAAGAACAAAACTTACAGTCACAAAAACCATATCCGAACCATCAAGAGCTTCTTCAATTGATTGTCTACTTTCTTGAGCAGCATTCATACCGACATCAGGGTTACCACCAGCACCGAGTCCACGGGTCAACTCTTGACCGATTTGCAACCGTTGATTAGGGAAAACAGGCGACATTCTCAAAGCTTGAACATCCGTATTAACAATCCAAAAGTCCACGCCCTTCATTGCATTCTCAATCATTCGGTTGACTGCATTTGACCCACCTCCTCCAACACCAATCACCTTAATCCTGGCCTCATTGTAATTAACAGGCCTTGTCGAATCTCTCAAACTTTCCGTAATCTTATCGTCATGTCCTGGACTAATTACTGTTTTGTTTCCTTCACCTCTAAGCAAATAAACCTCAGGCCTTAAATTGAGAAATGAATCTTTGTTATTGTAATTATTAACCGCAGAACATGTTATCCTCGGTGTATACAACACAAAATGATTACGTCTCCCATTGTTCACCTTCAAGGTTAATACCCTCCTTCCAAACACATTTACCCCCCTCATCGAATCTTGAGCTTCCAACGGTACTAAAAACGTCGATACACATGTTGCCATAGTTTTAAATCCGGAAAAAAAAACTTCGTCGAAAACCAAATAAAACTTATCTACCAATATTGGTTACCTACAGAAAAAAAAAAATTCACAAACTTGATTCTTGAATTTTCACAACTTGGCAAATTATAAAACCCCAACAACATTATATCCACAAACACTTAAAACCCACAAATCTTAGCACATAAAGTTAATAACTTTGCAGCTTAAACTAAACAAAATGCAAAAAAAAGAAAAAGAAAAAGAACCCAAATGTGACATTACTAACATAAGTAAACATTGAGCAAAATAAAGCAAAAAAGTTGAAAGCTAACAGAGTAAATAAAGCAATAAACTACTAGTGGGACTTGAGCATAATAAAATGTGTGTGTGTGTGTGTATACATATATATATATATATATATATATACACATATATAATGGGGCAAATGGGTTTGTATTTAAGAGTTATAAGAAGAAACCTGAGAGGAAACAGGATGAACCAAAATGTAGCTGCGCCATAGCTTGCAGTGATGTCCATTGTAAAGAAGAAAAGGGGTTGGGTCAAAAAGAGGGGTTTTGTTAATTTTCTTTTTTATTTTTATTTTGCTTTGGTTAAAAAAGAAAGTTGTTTTTGATGTTGATTTTGTTCGTCATTATTACAATTGTGCGACAATAAAAACGGAAACCATAATTGTGGAATAAATTTTGCTATTTGAATAACAAAGTATTTCTATTCGTTGTCCCGAAAAGAAAAATAAAACTTTCGTAACAAAAGTTAAAAAATATTAAGTCGAAAAACAATATCTTTATAGAAAAATTAAGAAAATACAAGTTATGGTCAAAAGTAAAAAATGTAAACTTTGATAACAAAATTTAGTAATCAAAAGTTATGTGGTAAAAAACAAATAATAAAAACTTTTGAAGCGAGACTTAGAAAAAAAAAAGGAAGTTATGTGGAAAAAAAAAATACAAAATTTAATAAACTTAAACTTGAAAACAAAACTTGTATGTCGAAGGTTTAAATAAAAGTTATTTGACAAAAAGTAAAAGGAAATGTAAAAAAATTGTTTTTCATAATGAAAGTTTAATAAGTAAAAGTTATGTGGTAAAAATAAGAAAGAAATAAACTTTTGATGGAAAAAGCTTAAAAGCCAAAAGTTATGTGACAAAAAGTAAATAAAGTAAGATTTTGATGGCAAAAATTTAAAAACTTAAACTTGAAAACAAACTCTATTAAATACCTTTTTGTAACTACCGTTAGTTCGCCAAGCAACACCTAACGTCCGTTAACTTCGTTAATTATTTTGGCTGTGCATTGGAGAGTTGTACCTTATGCATTAAGGGGAGTACTTTTAGTTGCAGTAATCCCCTTCACACACCGACATTACATCTTAGTAGTATATATAATCGGGTGCTTAGAATTGCCTTTTAAAAAAAATATTTAATTATTGCGTTTGTTGAACACAAATAATCTAGATAAAGTATATGTTTGTAAAAATTTATTTGCGTTTGTAATTTGTACAGAGTAAAAACACAATTTTGAAAAAACAAATAGAGTAATGATTTTTTCAAAACACAGTTTTGAAAACAAAAATCTTTTATGAATCGCAATGTCAAACAACTCCTATAAAATATAACCAATTAAAATTATAATTTTAAAATGAGTAATGATAAATAGACTCAAAAAATATGTATAAAAGTACTTGTAATCCATTACATTGTTAGACATATAGATACATATTTTATCTTAATAATTACCATTAATTTTGACACTTGTTGATCATTTTTTGTTAGGCACATATTTAGGTTTACATGTGTTATATGGTTGCTACGTATATTCATTACATCCAATAACCGATATTTGAAAGTCTAAGACATAAGTCTATTACAATATCTTAATATAACATAGATATTTGATTATAATTAATTACATAAATACTAACGGTATAATAAACACATTAGCAATAAGCGAGAAGTTGGATACGGTTGGTACACTAAGAGGGTAGCCAATAGACTCGTCCCCGAGCCCGTTCAACATCCTCGGACGAGTCCACACCTTCATTCGGGGGGTTCGTCCGCGGCGCTCGTTCCTGCAGGGACGAGTGTTGGTTCGTAATTTTTTTTTTTTGAATGTAACGGCTCTTTTAGGGGAAGGAGACAAAATTTTTGAACTTTCAAAAGTTGGCAAAACAGGTCCCTGTAACGGCCTGTTTGACCACCTGCAGTTCGAAAAGTTTACACTTTTAGTCCTTTAACGACTAGTTTTTGAAAAAACCTATATATACACCTCCATAAGCACTAGAACACACCACACTTGCATTATTCAGATATATTCACACATACAAAACCATTTTAAGCACAAAATCATGTCGAACTTCAACAACCAAAAAGCCGACGACTTTTGGAGCAATGCCGTGAACGATTTTAATCAATCGTACACTAACCAGCCAT
>JANDBE010000051.1:3059917-3075041 GCA_024320915.1 Erigeron philadelphicus
ATTTTACTATATTATGTAGTATTTAAAAATGTCCTGACTCTTACGAGTCGACTCACGTTCCGAGTCACGAGTCAAAATATTATGTTTTCGAGTCGAGTCAAAAACTACGAGTCGACGACTATGATCAAGAGTACAAACATCTCTCAAATATATATGGAAAATGATTAATCAACCTAACTCATATGTTTAAAAATCAACATTAAACTTCAAGAATTTGACATGTGGATTCCACTAATTTTCTTTCCTAATCTTGTCCCCTGATTTTTACACATATCATCATCATATGATTAGGTCGATTTTTAGACATACAAATTAAGTTGATTTATCATTATCCATCAAAACTTGACTCTAAACCAACAATTAGAACTAAAGAGTGGTCTTTTTACATTTGAGGTAATCCATTGTCAATATGGAGTGATTTTTATTTGATAAACGAGTACTAAATATGTGTTAATTTTGTGTTTATCTGTGAATAATTGTCTTTTTTTTAAATAAGAAGACTTGTCATTCATCTATTTTTATCAATCTTAACTCGACTTAAAGCTGAATCAAACTTAAAACCGTTTATGTGTTTCTCATTTTTTATTGACCCACTTATGTTTTTATCTTTTACCTTTACTAGCTCACTACTTTGTCTTAGCCAACACTTGCAATCAAGTATCAAATTATATAATGTTGACATCTCCCCCAAAATGAGCTAACATTCGAACAGAAATACGATCATAGATAATCCAATTATACATGTCCATTAGTCCATATAAGAACAACATTCATGTTTACAAACCCCTTGTCACAACTTACAACTAAATTTCAAAGCATCCCTAAAAATAGGGGACATATATATTCAAAAAATTAATAGAAAAAACATAAACACAAATTTTAACAATGCTAAATTACGTTAAACAAAATTATCAAACACTAAAAAAAAAAAAGAAAAAAAAAAATCCAACTCGAGTGAGTCACACTCACTCACTCACTCACTCTCTCCCTCAACCCAAAAACACAAACCACCAAAATTCACCATCTCCTTCTTTCCCATCTATCTTTCTTTCTTTTCTGCAATATTACTTACACGCTTCTATATCTATCTTTTTATAACCCTAAAAATCACCCCTTTTTTTTAATTCTTTTTCAATTAACATCCAACGGCCCATATCTCTCCACGTTTCATCATCTTCATCAACATCATCATCACAATTTGATTTCTCCTTATTATAAGATCCCTTTTCTAGGGTTTTCTTCACACACTCAAAATTCATGAAAAATTAAACAAATTGATTGGCTTTTACTCATCTTTTCAGCTTCGGATTTGTGGGTTTAGCTTAATTAAGGTAATTAATTTATCTAATTTCATTTCCCTAATTTTTTATTATATATTTTTCAAGAATTTGTAGTTTTTTTTCCATATTTTTTGAATTTTTTTATGTGGGTGTTTTTGTTTTTGTGATTTTAGTATATTATTTGTTATTTGGAATAATGGGTGTTTGTAAATTTTGTTAATTTTTTAGGGTTTGTGTGATGAATTGAGGGAATTTGATAAAAATCTTGGATTTTTGGATGGCGATTGAAAAGAATAGTTTTAAAGCTGTGTTAAGTAGTAGATTAGATTCCGAGTTTTCGTATCGAACTAAGGAAGAAAGTATGTCAAGTGAGAATGTTGTTGAGTTTGGTAAAAGAGAGTTAGATGAGGAAGAAGATGATGATTATGATGATTGTGATTCGGGTGCGGGTTCGGATGATTTCGATTTGCTTGAGTTGGGTGAGACGGGCGAGGAGTTTTGTCAAATCGGGGATCAAACGTGTAGCATTCCGTTTGAGTTGTATGATCTTTCAGGGTTAGATGATATTTTGTCGATGGATGTTTGGAACGATGTTTTGACGGAAGATGAACGGTTAGGTCTTACGAAGTATCTTCCTGATATGGACCAGGAACATTTTATGAGAACGATGAAGGAGCTATTCACGGGGAGTAATTTTCATTTTGGGATTCCTGTAATTAAGCTTTTCGAGATGTTGAAAGGAGGTTTATGTGAACCACGAGTTTCACTTTACCGACAAGGGCTTGGGTTTTTTCAGAAACAACGACATTATCATGTAATAAGAAAGCATCAGAACACCATGGTTAATAACCTCGTTCAGATACGGGATGCTTGGTCAAAGTGTCGGGGGTATAGTATTGAGGAAAAGCTTCGTGTATTGAATATCATGAAAAGTCAAAAGAGCTTGATGTATGAAAAAATGGAAGAATTGGAAACTGAATCTTCAGAAGAATCTGCAGATGGTGTGTGGAGCAATATGAAAATAAAAGATCATCAGCAGAAGTTGGGTCAGGGCCAGGATCAGGTTCAGGGACAGGGCCGGGCTCATTATCCCGGATATCATTCCGGTCAAACATTAGCTTTTGAACCTGTGAATTTTGGGAAGCCAAATACGAAAGGAACCCTAAAGGTTGCAGGCTCAAAAGTGTCTATAACCAAAGAACAAGGCCCATATTCTTCTATTGAAATAAAACCCGGGCCTTCAGGCTCATCGCCTTTTTTTCATAAACAGACGAGAGATTATGAAGAAAAAACAATGTATGATGTTACTGCTCATCGAGATCATAATATGATAGATAAAATGGGGAAGAAGTATAAAGGGTTTAGAGGTGAAGAATATCCTGAATCTTTCATGGGTTTGCCTGTGCAGTTGCAGACTGATATACATACTTTTGGTAGGAATCGGACTGTAAATCAGTTATCAGACATTAAAGTGCTGACTGCAAAACCATCTAACTCAAGATATCAGTATGATTATGGCAAGAAGGTCAAACGCCCAGAGAATATTCAGAATATTGGTGTAGGTGATGCATTCAAGTACAGGAATCCAGGAGGTATAAATCTTTCACAGATAGATAGCCAACAAGATATGTATCCCGCTGGTGAACCAATTTGGCACAATCAACTACAAGGAGAACCCATAGATGTTCCGTACAGGTATGTTGAATATTCAATAATTATACATAAAAGATAGTTTGGAGTGTTTGGATTTGTCTTCTGATTATAGAAGGATTGAATATTAGTTCAATTCAAGTTGCATCGAAACTGATCAGATGGTGGAACATTATTTAATCACCCGTTCTTTTTACCTCATATGAGAGACTTATACGATATAATGTATCTTTCTTCACAAGAATTTGTTGTTAGTCATTTACTTTCTTAAATAGTCAAATATTTTCTTGCAAATCAAGCGACTGACCATCTGATCTCTACAATTTCAAACAGCAAGCGGATAACCAAAATCAAAATCACATAATCCCTTTTAAAACGTTGATTTGTAATTTAACGACTTTATTTTATGTGGTATGTAGGTCGGGGATGAAGAAAGGCAGGCATGTTTCTACACAAAATGGAGGACGAGCGGTGATCGCTGCAGAAGGAATGAAAATGTTAGCAAAAGGTGAGGAAACAGAGTCGGATTCATCTGACCAATATGCTGAAGATGATGATGATAATCCTTTAATGAGAAGCAAGTGGGCTTACCCTAGTGGCACATCTGGGAAATCTGCCCCAAATAATAAAAAATCCAAAGTTGGTGGTAAGAAGAATTACAAGACCAATAAAGAGTTTGACGGAAGAATGAATGGTGATTTTCGTGACAAACAGAAGGGTAAAACACATGGTAGCATTTTATTAAATGATTTTAATGGTGATGGTCATGTTGAAGGTATGTTTCAAGCGCCCTTGAGGAATACATATCCCAGTGGGAAGAAGCGGAAAGGGGAATTCGTGCATGATTATTTTGCCCTTCCACCAACACACATAAACAGTTATGTTCCTGATGAACCTGGAAAGTTTCCTAAAAAAAGTCAAATGAGGGAAGCATATGGTCAAGGTCGTCATGAAATGGTGGATGTAAGATTGTTAGGGTGCAATTTGGGATCCAAGAAGCGTAAAGTAAAAGATGAATTAATATACTTGGATGATTACGATTACCAAGGTCATGGTCAAGGTCAATATGATGATGGCGGGTATGTGAAAAGTGCTGGGAAAAGGAAATGGGCAGAGGAGATTCCTTTTGAAAATGTAATTTCTGAGGCACCTGTTATGGACACAACAGAGGAAGATGCAGAGTTGGAAATTAAAACACATAAAAAACCATTCATTTTAATAACACCCACTGTTCACACAGGTTTTTCTTTCTCGATTATACACCTACTGTCGGCTGTAAGAATGGCAATGGTCACTCTGCTTCCGGAGGATACCGGAAATGATGATAATAAGCAAGAAGGTGCTAATGGAGATCAAGGTGCAACTACTTCTGATGCTAGTGCAAACCCAAAAGTCCCTTCTTTGACAGTTAAGGATGTAGTCAACCGTGTGAGGTCAAACCCTGGAGACCCGTGTATTCTTGAAACACAAGAACCACTTCAAGATTTGGTGAGAGGGGTTCTGAAGATATTTTCTTCAAAAACCGCTCCTTTGGGAGCGAAGGCATGGAAGGCACTTGTGTTATATAATAAGACAAGTAAAAGCTATTCATGGGTTGGGCCTGTTTCTCAGATTTCATCAGATCACGAGATTGTTGAGGAGGTAACATCTCCAGAATCTTGGGGTCTTCCTCACAAAACGCTTGTGAAGTTGGTGGACTCATTTGCTAATTGGCTTAAAAGTGGTCAAGAAACGCTGCAGCAAATCGGGAGTCTTCCTCCTCCTCCTTTAGCTTTAATGCAACAAAATTTGGACGAAAAAGAGCGATTTCGAGACTTACGGGCGCAGAAAAGTCTCAACACGATAAGCCCAAGCTCTGATGAGGTTCGAGATTATTTCCGAAAAGAAGAAGTTCTTAGATATCTAATACCTGACCGGGCTTTTGCATATACGGCAGTTGATGGTAAAAAGTCAACTGTTGCTCCATCAAGAAAGGGTGCGGGAAAACCGACTTCCAAAGCACGTGACCATTTTATGCTGAAAAAGGATCGACCACCCCATGTGACCATTCTTTGCCTGGTTCGAGACGCGGCTGCACGGCTACCTGGGAATATTGGGACACGGGCAGATGTTTGTACGTTAATTCGGGACTCCCAATATATAGTGGAAGACGTGTCTGATGCTCAAGTTAATCAAGTAGTTAGTGGTGCATTGGACCGTTTGCATTATGAGCGGGATCCATGTGTTCAGTTTGACGGGGAAAGGAAGTTATGGGTGTATTTGCATAGGGACAGAGAAGAAGAAGATTTTGAGGATGATGGAACTTCGTCCACTAAAAAATGGAAAAGACAAAAAAAGGAACCAGTTGAGCCATCTGATCCGGGTGTGGTTACTGTGGCTTGTCAAGGAACTGGTGAGCAAAGTGGGTTTGATTTGAGTTCTGACCAGAACAATGAAGCACCTGGCATCAATGATGCTCGTGGGTTGGATTTGAGTTCTGACCTCAATGCTGAACCTTCTGGCATCAATGATGCTCGTGGGTTAGATCTGAGTTCTAACCTGAATGTTGGACCTTCTGGCATCAATGATGCTCTTGGGTTAGATCTGAGTTCTAACCTGAATGTTGGACCGTCTGGTATAAGTGAAGCTCGTGGGTTGGATTTAAGGCCTGTCACGAGTGTTGAACCGTCTGGCCTTAGTGAAACTCGTGGGTTGAATTTGAGTTCTGACCTGAATATTGAACCGCCTGGCATCAATGAAGCTCATGGCGTAGATTTGAGTTCTGACCTGAATGTTGAACCTTCTGGCATCAATGAAGCTCATGGGTTGGATAACGTGTTATCATATCAAAAGAATTCTACTGATCAAGACTTTGATGATAGCCGTGAGGCAGATGTTGTTGAGCTTATGAACACGAGTGTATCTTGATTAATTTTCCAAGGTAATGTCTCGATTGCTACTTATTATGTACTCTCAGATAGTAGTCTTTTTTTCTTTTTTGAGAAATATGACAGTCAATAACTATTCGTGTCCTAAGGTATGAAATCAACTCGAGACATGATTTGTGAGCCGTGTGAAAATAAAATGCACAGAAACGGATGGATTTTTGACATAGAAGAGTACGAGAATCGCATGCTTGAAGTCTTAACTTTCAATATGTAGTCTGGTATATACAGGTCCCATTAAAAGCACAAGCTTTTTTTTTTTTTTCTGTTGTTGATATGGCGTTATCCATGTTAAGGGTTTGATAAAATGTTGAACTAATGTTTTTGCCCTTTTGGCATATCAGCATTATTTATGAGATGTATACATTTTATAGCATGCTATTACAGGTTATAAATATCTGGAAATCCATTTTAGCATAATGGCAACCAATAGCCTTTTATTATGATCATGGACACTAAATGCTTTATATCAAGTTTATTCTTCCCTTTATGATATTATACTTGTTTCTTAGGATGTGGCTTTCTTAAAAAAGACAGCAACTAAATCTGCTGACATGATACTATTACATCTTACGGTTTTAACAAATGAACTTGAACTCAACTTATTAAAATCTCAATTCAAGACGAGCTTATACGAGCTCGAGCCTAATTTAAAACTTGTTTAAATAAACGAGCGCAAGCTTTAGACACTAACCTCAATTAAGCTTACGAGCATTTTGTATGCATATACATGTATACATAGTTACGGATTATATATGGCTGATGATAAATGTACCATTTGTTTTGATTATATTATAATTTTCATATTAGATTGTACAAGTGAGTGTTACATTAGTGTGGTTTTATTAAAACATATGTACTTTTATGATTGAACTTTAAGTACAAATATGTTTATATAGAAATATATACGAGTATAACAAAATTTCATCTATTAAACTAGTCGAATTCAAATTAAGCTTGAATTTTTATGATTCTTTTATTATAAACATCGGAACGAGCTTAGAAAAAAGTTCTAACTTAATATTTTAAGTCTTTGAGTTTGTACCTCTTTTCATTTGTAACCCATTCTATATCTTATCATAATGTGGGTCACAAAGATCTTTAATCTCAAGATCCATGATCTTTATGAAGTATTATTTGGGGAGAAAGCCCATGGGATCTCTATCAATTGACAGTTTTTTTTGTTAAACTTTAGAGTCATGTTACATCTAATTTAACTAAAGCATATGTGAATATGTGATTATATCAAAAGCCACATAATTCGCCTTAATTACACTAAGCTCACCAGTTAACAAACTATAATAGGAGTAGATATACTCGAAACAATACTGCCTATGCAACTTCTTCTCGAACGACATGGATACCGGAATCCAAAAATACATGTACTTGAGTTTTCCTTTTAGCTTCTTGAGATTATTCACTCAACGTTATAAAGTAAAAAGATTTTATGATGGAAGGTGAGACGGATTGAATCAGTTGGATTGAATATAACATGCAATGTAGATGTAAGTTATATTTGATTAAGAAATGAAAGTTGGATGGAAGTTGGAGTTTGGGCTTATCCCACATCGGCTGGTGAATAAAAGCAAGAAGGGTGGTAGTTGTTATAAAAGAGAAGGAGATGGAAACATGAAATCTCACGCAGCCACGCAGTGAGCACAAAGCGAACTATTCTTTCGCCTTTTACTAAAGAATACCGTGTGCTCGCTGCTTTTAAGTGGCATACGCCTATTTTTGGAGAGTCTCTTCTTTTTGGAGAGACTCCTACCAATTTTTCAGTTTAAGCTTACAAATAAGATTAAATAACCGAATATTGTTCTGCTTGATTTTTAAAACTGGATTTGCCATAATCACTCAAGCTAAAACCATCCTAGCTTAAACATTGGGGTTCATCTTTTTACTTTCATTTCCAAATTCCAAATTATCCGCTTTTACAGTTTTATTAACTAATGTTGTAATAAAATTTCTATAAAAAGTAGCAGGTTAATGGAGAAATTTAAATGTTATATTTGTAATTCATTTCCGTTCCTAGATGGAATGAAATACGAACAAGGCCCTTTAAGCCACATACTCGCGTTTCATTATTCCACAGGATGTTACCTATAGCATCGTCGCCAAAATAGAGTTTAACAACCAAGCGCTGGGGTACGCCGGTATGATTCTACGAAAAACAGAGAATATAGCATTACTCTTTTATAAAACCTCGACAAACACCAAGTTTACCTAGAAACGGTATAATGTGGCTTGTTACATATACAACAAATGTGATATAGCAACATTCATACACCAGCACAAATATGAACTCTAATAATATGAGATCACAAGAATGAAAAAATTACCCCAGATTCAAAACCTAACTTTGAATCTAGTAACCAAAGATGACCCTGTACATGTTCCTACTTATTTTTCAGTTAATAGCAGTGAGGGGCAGTCGAGAATCCCTGGGTGACTGTGCAGCAGTCTCGACATGCTTCATTTCTCCATTTGGTAGCTTTGAGGAAGATTTTGAATCCCAGAAATGCTTTAGTAGCTCCTCAAAAGATGGAGTTTGTAGTTCTTCAATCGATGTGATGCTTGGTAGATTAAATGGCCTCTTTTTCGGTGTTGAACATGATGGCTCATCAACCTGAAATTATTGGTATATAGTTTTAACTAGTCGAAATCACAAGTTTTGAACTAATGACTGGACTTATGGACAAGTAGTTGAAAGTCATCAAAAGCAGTTGATGCAAACAACCTCCTAAATTAAAATTAAACCTTTAAATTATTACTGTAAAAATGTTCTTTAGTGACCCATTACCTAAGCTATGTCATGATATAAGATTAAATGGGCAAATGAACACATTTTTTAAAAGATACATGGGTTGAGTGAGAAAACTAACCGTGTAGTCATTTAATAGAGTTTTTCCAGCATTTTCTGTGATCTCTATGATCTTATGGTAGTGCCCACCCTTTAGTTCTCTCAATTCTCCACAACAAGGAACGATTATGGAATCAAGATTTTCGCGTGCATCATGGTCCAGTTGTAATGAATCTGCAATTCATTTGTTTCATATAGGATAAATTATATGCCACCAAAATGTTTTAACTTTTATCATTAATTTGCAAACTAGATACTCACGGTCAATTGAGGAAAGGAGGTTATTGCTTGCAACATTTGTATCATCAAGTGCAGACGACATAGCAGCTGAATATCGTGTGCGCAAACTTTGATTGGTTTCCAATCCCTCCCTATAAAAAAGGTGAGAAGGTTAACAAGACGCAGCAGTTACAAATTATTGTTTAGTTAAACTGTACTATTTCTTTTACCTTACTATTTCTTCCACAGATGCAACATTGTTTTTCTCTAAGCTGAGCAAGGATTCCTGAGCATTATTCCATTGCTGTGACCCGATTTTCGCCTTTTGTAAACTGTAACATATTTAACTAAAATAAGCAAAATTGACAATTAAAGAGAAATCAGAAATCATGGATATTTGTATGAAATGCACATACCAATTCCGAAGGACCATATCCATGTCTTTCTTTCCACATTCAACTGCTGCAATGTCTTCAAGATAGTGGTTTTCAGCTTTTTTAGTATAGCTTGTCCACTCATTCTTTATGCAAGAGCTTGAATCTTTCATCGTTGACATTTCTTGCTCAAATCTGTTGGCTTTACTAGCTGCACTCTCACGTAGACCATCCACCGCTGTTTTAACCTATATAGTATCATTATAATTAATAAATTAGTCTTTCAGAATAAAAAAATAAACAATTAAAATTTGAGACAGTGTTTGGATGTGCTTTTAGCAATTAAATTATCTATATGTTTAGAGTGTTTATTAAACTGTGATTATGTATGAAATTAATAAGAAAAATGGACCAGAAAATGACATTTATGCGAAGAAAATGAGAGATAGTGTACGAAATGGGAGTAAAGTCAGGCGCAATAGGTGTAGATAATCTATATCGTTTATCCAAACTTGAAAAAGTATTTGCGAATAGAATGAAATAATCAGCTTCAAAACACAAATCCAAACACCACCACAAGAAATAGAATATCAACAATCTGCATGTTGGCCCTACCAATTCTTTTTTCCTAGCATTTGAAACTGCAAGTAATTCCGCCACTTTCTCTAGAAGTTGTTTTTCTTCATTTGCAGTGCATTCCTAAACACAGATTAAGTGAGACGAGTGATACATGTTTTAACAGTAGAGAGAATTAGTGAGTAAAAGACAGATTCTAATACCTCAAACTTTCTTTCAAGTTCCAATAGTTTTCGGTCATTGACTGTTTGACCCTCTTCAACAATTTTGGTCAATTTTGTTGCATGCGCGTCTAGTTTATCAAAGAAGCTCATTGTAGTGGTAGATATTGATTGTGATGTTTCAACTGCTCTAGAATGCGCCTGCGGATTACATGGTAAAGGGGATATTTTATTCCATGTAAAAATAAAAGAATGATTTGAACTTGTTTTTTCCAATGAAAGTTGTGAATATCCATCATGCTGGTTTGAAATCTAACCTCTCGTTGTATTCCATGTATAAAAAAAAACTAATGATTTGAACTTTTTTTCTACAATGAAAGTTGTCAAAATCCATCATGTCAGTTTGAAATCTAACCTCTCGTTGTTGTTGTGCAAATGCCGTTAGTTTCTTTTCCTGGCTGTAGAGAATATTTTCAAGATCACCAAGCAATTTCTCAGCTTCTGATGCAATACCCTTGAAAAGCTGGACAGTAAATAAAGTTTAATTAGATTATATACTTACAAAAATGATTAATAATATAAATCAGAATTGAAGTATCAATACCTCTCCGAGAGCTGAAGAATTCTTAGAGACTTGAGAATTCAAATCTCCGAATGTTGATTGTGAATTCCCATGAAGTTCATCAGCAATATCATCCAAAGCTTGAACACCAGAACCATACATTGTTTTCAACTTCTCCAGAGCAGCACGAAGTTCTTCAGTTGCCTACACTCCTCACGCAGTAGATTTATTATTCATTTGTTCATGCCTTGGAATCCACTTACTAGATTTTACGTAGAGGTGGCAATTTTCCACCCATTTACTTACGAATGGGTCAATGCAGTTACATTATCTCTAAAATGTGTACAGGCCAAACAGGTGGAAAGTCGCCCAAAGAGTAATTTAAATATAAATCATAGTACTTAAAAGTTAAATCACTGGCAAAAGGTGTTTCAGATCAAGCCATCCCGCCCTGTTACCTGACCCGCACACTTTTCTGCCTTATTATTTACCTGGGTCTTGGTAGATACAAAGGATTGCATATCTTCCTCCATGCCTTTCAGTTGTTGCTCTTGTTGAGTTACTGAGGCTGCTATAGTCTTATGCAAAGTGTCAAGCTGTTTGGTTAATTGAGATTGAAATTGCTGGACAAGAATTCTGTTTTCATCTTCAAGTTTGTCCTTGCGCTCTGGAGCAGTGAACATAATAAAGAAATCAATATCAATTCTGGCCCCTTGCCCCAAAGGATATTTATACAAATTATATCTTAAGGTTTTTACCAATCTTGGTGAATAGACTAGATACGTCTGATGCTGCATTCTCAAGTTCCCCACGAAGGTCAAATGCCCGCTCGAGAAGTGCTTTTTCTGTAAAATTATTAAAAGACCATCATCATATTCAAGATCGACCACAAGCTAAATTATGTTGGTTATTCTCCCAAATAAAACTTGCAAGAGGTGGAAAATTGGGCAGGTCGGATAACTTACCAGATTTGAGAAGGTTGGAGATAAGATATTCTTTTTCTTTAATTGTAACATTTGCTTGTCTATGCTTTTCTTCAAGAGTGAACAATGAATGCTCAGTTTCTTGCAGCTTTATCTGAAGGCAAAAAAAGAAAGTGTGATTCTCTAATTTCAGAGAACTAAAGCTGCAAGCTGATGTATTTTATTTACTGATCTTGGATTATGAAAAAGATCATACCTCGGTCTTCCCAAGCTTATCAGTTAAGTTTGCGGTTATTAGCTGCTGAGAGTTATATAGTTCCTGAAGCTCCATCATTTGCTGTTTATCGAGATAGAAAATCAGGTGCTAACAAAAATCAGAAAATAGCGACAATTATATGTGTTTGATTGTACCTTTCCCCGGGATTCGTTATCAAGTTCCATTCGCTCTATTTTTTCAGCCATTGCCTGTTTTAAGTAATAAAGATAAAATTAACCTACTAAAATGATGCAAGCTCATGGAAGATAATGTGCTGATAATTATGCTATGTAGAATTTCATGGAAAGTACCTTCTTCTCCTCTTCTTCCTGAAGATATCTTTCTTTTGGTACATAGATCCCGTTTTTCTCTCTAGCAGCATATACCTCTGGTTAAGCATAACAGCTTGTTAATTACGGGCTACCTTATTTGTTAGAACTTAGAAGAACGAGTAATTTAGTGATTTCAAAACCTTGTTTAAGTCTTTCGATTTCTGAATACAAGTCCTTCATCATTGCAGATTTCATCAACTTTTGATTAATCTGAAACACCAAAAAGAAAATGTAAAGTCATCATCATCTTCTAAAATAGGAGAAGTTTTTCAATACTCAAACAAAGTAATCTCATCACCACGAACCTCAGGCTTGTTCTTGATATTTTTCGCACGGTGAGCATAATCTAATGTACTGAGTGTCTCTTCCAAAGAATGGATAGAGGGGGAGATTGTAGCAATAATACATGTCTTTGTTTTCCCTCCCAGTGAATCTCTCAACAATCTTGTTAATTTACTATCCCTATCATCAGAAACAAACTCGAAATTGTTGACATTTTTCATCTATAAATTTGTGCAAATATGTAATAACTGATATATCTAATAAGAACATCCACTGTAAATAGAATAATACCTATATGGTATATGTCCTGAACGCTCGACTAATGTATTTATGACTCGGCCAAGTGTAAGCAAGCTTTTGTTTATCTCACCAGCTTCCCTTGCTCTGCCCTGCAACAATTGAACTTTATGAGGACTTCAGAGGAATTTTTATTGTTCATTTTTATAATATGTAAAACACCCGATAATGAATACACTCATACACTATAAGCGGAAACAAACAAGAGATTTAAAATAATCAAAATAGTTGCAGCTTGCTGACAGGTGCTACTTCATACCTCTTTTGCACCAGACCTCGATATATTCTCAGAACCAGCAAGATCAACTAGGTTGAGCTTTCCGCATCTAATTATTTCTTCGCCCTCTGGAGTACGCTCCTTAATGTGAATTGTGATTGAAAATATCGAGTGAGAACGACTACTTTGTTTATTCATAAGGGTTTCTGCTGTACGCCTTTTAGCAGAACCTTTCTCCAATATTCTGTATATTTCATCAGCAGTGGAAACTAACTCCTCTTCCAAGCCTCTAACAAGTACACCTCCCTTTCCATCCTCCATAAGTGCTATCGGCTTCTTGGATTTATCTTCCGGAAATTTTGAAGCTTCTTCAGGAGCCAAAAGATCTGTTATTTCCTCATTGTACAGCTCTAGAAACGTAACTTTCATACTATACTCTGCACTTTGAGCTTCTAATATATCGAATATCTGTCTAACAGCCCTGGGAATTACACCTGCATCACTCGGGAATTCCCCATTCTGAACACAATAACAATTATCATTATCACAATACATTGAAAGGCCAAAACGTAACGAGACCGTTCCATTATGATCCAAAACTATACCTTTTTCCTCCCTCCTCCTTCCATTGTATACGTTTTTCCAGTTCCTGTCTGCCCGTAAGCAAATATAGTGCAGTTATATCCCTCGAGAACTTCAAAAACTATCGGTGATACAGCTGAGTGATACAAATCCCTTTGTTGGGATTTTGGACCAAATACCTATAAACACTTTACCATATTAGCACACAGAAGAACTCCACAGTTTCAAACAAATAAATTTAATCTAAATTATCTTTTAAACATCTGCAGTACATTAACAGACCCTAAAATTTCGTAAAGATTGTTTTCTTCAAACAATAACGAATACTGCTTAATGATAAAGATTAAACATTTGTATCTAAAAACAAAACACAAACGAAATAAAACGAAGAAAACAAACCTTGTCAAACACAAAAGACCTGTCAATCTGCTTATTAGCAATAGTCTGGACAGCACAAACTTCCCTTTTATTTTCGGCACATGTAATAACCATCGGCGTATGCAGTTTCTCCTCGTCTCCATTCATCGGTCTACACATTTTCACCAAAAAAAAAAAAAAAAATTCATAATCAAAAATATTTTCAAATAGTACTCATTTATTATCATTAAAAAGCTATGAAATAAAAAAGGTAAAAGAGTAACACACCTGCATCTAACAACCACCTGAATGTTAACACCTTTTTCATTTTTATTATTATTAGTACTATCATATTTACCATTCAGATTTCCATCTGTATGCCTTAGATCTCTTACTGCCTTGTCCGTAGACCTCGGTGTGTGTGACGGTGAACTCGGTATCGTATTTCCTCCCTTCCTTTCCATTTCTGTACTTTTTCAAATCAAAATCAACTAATTTCAAATCTGAAAAAAAAAAAAAAAAAAAAAACTTTTAGCTATTTTTTATATATATTTATCTTAAAAATGTTCATCATATATATACAGATTACATCTGCAAATCACAATCAAGTAAATTTAAATTACAAAAAGCCTTAAAATTTCATATACATCAAATGTTTATCATATATATATATATACACAGATTAAATCTTCAAATAAATTTAAATCAATAAAAAATTACATAATGTATGTGTCTGTGTCTGTATATATACATATATATATATATATAGACACACACACACAAATCAAACAAAATAACAATGACCCAGATCAAGATTCATAATACATTGACTTGTAACATTAAAAAGATACAAACTTTATATATATATTACCAAGTTTGACTCATTGAGTTAAGTCAATTAGTTGATTATTAGTACTACCAAAAACAGTAATAAATATAGTACTTGTATGTAACAGAAAATGCAGGTGAAACGGAAAACAAAAATAAATCTGAAAAATAATAATAAAACAGTGAATTAACAAATTCAGCTGAAATATAAATAATATAATTATTGTGAAATATGAAAGAAAAAAAAAACCTGAATGGAATTTGTAGGTGGTGAAAATGTTGTGAAGTGAACTTTTAGATTTAGTGTAGAAATGTAGAAATATAAAATGATGTTTTTATTATAATTTATATTTTTTTGGGGTGGTTAAAATATAGAATAATAAAATAATTTAAAATTATAGAGAGAGAGAGAGAGAGAGAGAGAGAGAGAGGGAGATAGAGTGT
>JANDBE010000051.1:3304504-3331608 GCA_024320915.1 Erigeron philadelphicus
ACTCCTAAGAGTCGAACCCAAGACCTGTGGGAAAAACCAGGGATGCATCTGCCAGTTGTGCTAGGCTTCATTTGCAAGATATTGCTTATCTAGAAGAGCTTGTAAAAAAGGAACTCTGCTACACTATCCAACCTTAATATTTACATTATCTTTTAGCATATTTTACATTTAACGTATAAGTATTTTTGTTGTTCCATATAATATTTTTTATATTGATAATTTTGTAAAACCCGTGTATTTGATACGGGTCTAAAATCTATAGTTATTTATCTGATACATATATGTGTAGCTTCAAAAATAAAATAATAGTAAAAGCATGCATATAATACTCTTAGAAATTATTAAATCTTGTGAATATCGAAATCTCATTTGATAGAATTTTTAAAAGTTGAAATTTATAAAGAAAACCAAAAGAAAAAAAAGTTAAGGAGTTTAATTATTTCGCAACATATCAAAACTTCAAAATTTGAATGAGATTAGTCAACGAATTTTCAATTTTGATATATATAAAACCGACTTAAACTCAAATACTGTTTAGACCTTATCAAATCTTGCTTAATTATATGTATGTTAGGTTTACATATATTAATCCATATATAATAACCCTAAAAATTTTATTGTAAAGTATTAAATCATACTTGATATCGTAAAGATTAAAGTGAGGTTTTGGTTATAGAGTTGTAGTTCGATTTATTGTTGTTTCAGTTTGATCAACAAATTCAAGGTACATGGATGCATTATATTCTAACTTTTTGGATTAACATATTTAGTTCGTTGTCGTCTTTTATAATAAACATCAATCAAGGTTTAACAAATCATGTTTTTCGCTTTATATTCACAAACAAAATCAATAAGTTCTGGTTAGAGCCAGGCTTAGAATTATATATAGCTTGTGTGTATTTACTTTTGATATATATATATATATATACTTTAGTTCTTTCAGGTAAATAAACATAAAAATACGTATGTATATATATACAAGATTTGTTAAGTCTTAATAATGTAATGCTTATGAAAACTTGAGTTAATATATTGTTTTCAATTGTCATCACCACTTTGGTGAGGTGGTAAGATTTTTATTATGGGGTTGCCGAACAGTTTTCATGATTCTAATATGTGTAAAGTTAAACTACGAATTTCAATTACTATTAGTCTGGGGTTGTCTATTACCTTAAAACTGATTAAATACTAAGAAATAGTACTAGAATTATAGAGTTTTATAGAATTTGTGGGGTTGTCATGACCACCCGTGACCACCACATAACTCCTCCACTGGGTGGTAGAGGCCTTGCCTTTTGGTGTAATAGACCAAGGTTCAATCTTTGACAATGGGGTAGTTTAGGATTATTTTGGAGTATATGTTGTAATGTTTGGACTTTGGTGTTCAAAAAAAATATATATAACGTTCAGTTGATTAATATAGTGTTTCTTGATCTATTCATGATAGATGGAGTTAGAAAGAGTACTTGATCCTGAAAACATTCCTAAGTCGGAAGATATGATTAGCGTTTCACGCGAAATACCTTGCACGGAAATGATTGACATGTCAATTGAGGATGCTAGAGATAAGAAGGTACGGTATATATATCCAATTTCAGTTATTTCAGTTATATGTTTCATAGTTGTGAACAGGGGCGGTACTAAAGGAGGGCAAAGGGGGCTAATGTCTCCCTCAAAATTTAAATTTTGTCATGTATTTTATATGCTCCCTTTTAAATTTGTTTTTCACAAATTTTTAGTTTTGCCCCTTCTGAATTTTTTTTCTTGTACCGCCTCTAGTTGTGAACTTCATCAGATATACTGAGTATCTCTGTTCCTTATAAATACTTGCTTTAGGTGACAAACATATATTAATTTTGGAATTTTTGCAGAAAACAATAGACTGCAAAATGGATTCACTTATCAACCTTATGCGAGAAGTGGAACATATGGAGAAAGCAGCTGAACAAGCAAAACAACAATCCGATGAATATAGCTTAGATGTTCTTGGTCAAGTGGATGACCTTAAACGGGCAGCACAACGCGCAAAGGAAAAAAATGATATGGTTTGCACATTATTTCTCTTTATGACTTTATACTTTGATTTATGAGATTAGTTCACGATCGAGGTTATTTATTTACTTGGTCTTTTCAGCATGCTAAAGAAGTATATGCACAGAAGGCTGCTTTAGCTACTGAAATGGAGAAGGTTCAACTTCGTGCGTTGGGTGTATCAAATGAAGGAAATAATTTCCTTTCGGATGTTGATGAGGTAATACTTGAATTTACTTTCTGTAGTTACATTGGATCAAGTAATGCTTACTACTTAATATTGAGATTGTTGGGTATGTTTAATTACTATTTTCAATTAGATAAGTAGATCCCTCGAGAAGAGATTAAATTCGGCTCTGATGAAAAAGGAAGCAGCAGATAAACAGAAGTTAGAAAACGAAGCATTGTTTGCTAACCATATAAACCAAATGGAAATGACAGTAGAAGAGGCAAAGAGACTTGAACAAGAAGCACTGCAGAATTCAGAGGTAGTCATCTGACATAACAAATTATATGCATATATGCCTGTGTGCTGCGGGATTTTTCTTTACCGAGTCAAATCAGTAGCAGACCCGGTTAAGACTATTTAGTCTACCTTAAGTGGCATTTACCTTTGTATGGTAAAACTGCAATCATGCACTTTATCCACGTATGTGACTTTTTTTATTTACAGCTGCAGGAATTCCTTAGAGATCGCGGCCATGTAGTCGATACGCTACGGTAAGTTGCAATATTCATAAGTCACAAAACAGGAGCATCATTTGTTAAAAGTTACCATATATCATTTGGGGCCATGAAAAGATATTGAGTTACAATATATCATTTGGTATTTGCAGAGAAGAGATATATTGTAAACGTCTGGATGTGGACCTACTAAAAAAGGAGCTTGAAGATTATCAAGATGAAAAGGAACTTAAGGTTACCGAACAATATTTGACCCCAATTATGCAAGAACCAGTAACAAGACAGGGACGTGGATATGATTTAATTGTTGAAATAATAGGATGGATATTAATAGTAATATTTGTTGTATTAATGGATAAATGGGCACAGCCTTGGCTCAATCGAATGGGTGTAATTCGTGTGTGAACACATTCAGCTAAATGTATTACAATTCTACAATAGCTTGTTTGTGACAGATATTTAATTTCTTGCTGTTATTTTTGAACGCTAATTGACTTTTTCAATGTCTCGATTTTTGTTTTGGTGATGGCCATTTTCATTTTCACCAACAGAAATGGATTTCTATGTATACTTACAACCAAGTGACCAAGATGGTAGGTAAAAATTTACGGATTGAGATCCTCTAAAGTTCAAATGAACTTTATAGATAAAGTTATGAGATGTTGACTCTTAGATTAAAATCAACGATCAAGATTAAAAAATCATCTTTGAATCTTAACCTTTAATTTTAATCCAAGGATCAAGATTCCCTTAACTTTAACTTTAGAGGATCTCTATCCAAAATTTACGGGCTAATTTACCACCAAGTCGAAGAAACAGAGTAAATAATTACAACGTGTGCATAATTTTACCGAAAATGTACATTGTTGCTATTTTTTCATAATGACCATCACGGATATAAAAAATACCTTCCAAGTCCTCTTACATATTCCATTAAAGTATTGCAGATCTATAATGTCTTTCATAACTTACACTTTCACTTGATCTACTGTAAGAGACGCATTTCTTAATCTTAACAAGATAAAAATTAGACAAAAGAAAGAATCAGAACATTAAGTTTGGTATGCCGATAAGGCGATAACAAATCATAGCTACAAGACTCGTATACAACAAAATCATAGTATTATATCCGTAAAAATCTACACATCAACGGTTATTAGTTAAAAAGTTGAAACCATGCTCCAAATGCACAGAATCATCTATCATAAAAGGGCGTAACTATTTAGCCATGTAAGTAAATTATACATTCTATAGCCTCTCAAAATATCAAGAAGCATATCAAACAAACTTCAGACCAAAACGATTCAGAACAAAACTACAGTTCCGTTCCAGAAACAGTATGAGAATGAAAAAAATTTACTGTTGGGTACCATAAATTACTCTGCAATATTCACTTGCATCAAACAAGCATAATAGCATATACTTATTCAAACAATAACCGAAAAAAGATACAAACTACAAAAGGTCTGCACATACTTATTACTTTGCAGGAAAACAAGTAAACAAGAACAACACGATACCATCCATCTATTAATCATCAATTCAAATCCATAATGTCGTAAAACTTAATGCTTCACCGAATGGATGATATGAAGGATGATAAGAGGAACTGATGTATAGCAAATCAGCCCAGTGAACCCAGCCAATACAGACATGATTTGGTAAAAGCTATAGTAAGTGAAGCAAATCAAACCCGTTTTCATACAAAGAAGATAAAACGCCAACGCGAAAGCTGATAAAGCCATTGCAGCGATTCTGTTGGAAATCGAAATCATCGAATTGGACTGCGGTTTGTAGATCGAAAGATGTGGAGATAACGGACGCGCATGACTAGCAACTGATGCAGTCGCAGCAGTAGATAATTTACTCGACAATGACAACATTGAAGGGATTTGCGACTTGTAAATATTAGCATGTGAAGAAAAAGGACGCATTTGGTTGAAAGCAGAGTTAACCTGATTCAAAGAAAACTCTGGAACCTTAGGAGCCGGTTTTGACGATTCTTCAACTCGCTGTGTCATAGTTGAACTGCCAATTGCACCGCCTTGTGGTGCTGCAGCAATTCCACGCCTGAAAATCAATTTCAAACTCATTTAAACACCAAATTTAAGTAACTATCTATCAATTATCATCAAACTTAAGTAACCGGACATGATTATCTATCAGTCTATCACATATGATTGAACTTAAGTAGCCGAAAAACACTTACCTATCATATATCAACAAATTTAAGTAACCGAGCGCAATTATCTATCTAATATCATCAAATTTAAGCAAACATATAGCAACTATCTATCGAACGTCGCCCAATTTAAGTAACCGGACATGAATATCTATCACATATCATCAAACTTAAGTACTCGAAGATCCTAATCTATCATATATCATTAAATTTTAAGTAATCGCATAGCACGAATTTATCTATCATCATCAAACTTAACTAATCCACAATTATCTAAAATATATCATAACATTTAAGTAACCGACTGCCATTATCCATCAATTATCATCAAATTAAAGTAAATAATCACAATTATCACTAAATTAAGCAAACAGACGCATTTCTTAATCAAATATTTAAAAAAAACTTAGTAGATTTATAGGATATATGTATGAAATAAACATTGAGATCTGTATTCATGTGAATATATACATATATATACATATATGAACAGATCTGAATCTGTATTTTATACGAAAATCCTATTTATTTACTAATTTTTTTTTACAAAATTTGATTGAAAAATAGGTTCATTTGCTTAAATTTAGTGATAATTTATCGATAATTGTTTTCATCTATATTTATAATTAGTGATAATATATAGATATAAATAGATATAGATATAGAAAACAGATATGGATGAAATGATTACTTAGAGATGGAGACGGAGAGGTGATCAGTGAAGAAAGAAGAAAGGCGTTTTGCGTTTGAAAAGGACCGAGCCATTGCGACGGTGACGGAGAAAGAGATTTGATCGCCGTGAATATAAGGTGGTGATCGGCGTTGTGACGGAGGAAGGGTGAAAAGATTGGGATTAAACTGAAAGAGAGATGTTTTTTGTTTTGGGATTTTTTTTAATAAAATGGGCCGGTTCAATGGCTGGTCAAATGGGCTTCAAATTTCGACCTGCGTATTATTGTCCATTGAATCATGGATTTACTAATTTAGCTTTTTTAAAAAAAGTAAATTTGGGCTCTAACGGTATTCCATTTTCACATATATAACTTCAATTCTAGAAAGAACTCATTTTGAAAAAACTTTTGTTTTCATTCTTATGAACATTTTGCTCAAACTAAGATTTAAACTTATCATGTCTCAGTCTTAAACTCCACCGTATACAAATTGATGATTGATATTTAAATTATACAGTTATACTAGAGTTGTTGAGACATAATTTTACTTTTCATATCTTTATTAATACGAGGGTTTAAGGCCCGTGCTACGCACGCCGTGTTTTATATACATTGTTTGCATGTATGTTGTTGCCGGTTTTTAAATAGCTAATGAAAATTGTTTCATAAAACCATATTATTTATTAACTTATAAATTTAAAAGCAAAATAATAATTCGAAAAGAAATAAAAAGTTTTGATTGTACAAAATTCATTAGCCTGCTTCTTGACACAGAGATTTCAGTTTCAACAAATTCATTTGTTCTTCCTTGAGTGCCACTCCATATATGCCTATAACCTGCAAAGACACGAATTTGAATTAGCCCGGAAAACAAATCTGTAGCGCAAGCGATTATCGAACCTCATGAACTTTGGAAGGGGGTGGTGGTAAACCGTGGAGACACCATTATTTTGCATCTTCCTTGCAACTAAGAAGTATGATTAAGAAAATATTTACAAGACTCTACCAGTTAATGCTTTAACTGTAAATGTGGTATCACCAGATACTTAACCCTTTAAGTTTCTGATGTTTTTTTTTTAATAATTTCCCTAAAAAGGAAAAAGCTAGAAAGGAAATGGGTCAAATGAAATTAGCCCATGGTATTTTATTAATACAAAATAAACCTCCTAAGTAGAAGATTCAAATTATACTAAAACAATATAGATTTTTTTGGTGTAGACCATTTTGTTCACCAAAACTGAAGGACACGACAATCTTATACCTGTTTCACTATTTGACTATTTGTCCATTTCATACAAGCCCATCATAATAGAAAGTACAAATTTAGTAAAATACCTGAAGTAAAAGTTTGATTCATGGTGTAAAAGAGAGAATGTCAGGTATCGTCATTCACACTATGCATAGCATAGGTTTAAAGCAAAATCAACTCGGATTTCTTAGATAAGTAGTGTCGCTAACTGAAATATATCCAACTAATGGAGAATAAACATCATAGTGTAAGATGACATGTAGCAACAAACAGTGAAGTATCTACATTTTAGAAAATTGATCCACTAAGGTTGGTATATGGCAAATGTAAGCTGTGTATAGCATATAGCATAAGAAATAATAAATTTGGAACAAACAAATAACGACATGCATTAAAAGTCTGAAACAAAAAAAGCATTGCCAATTAGAACCTTACTCATTTTAATCCAGCCTCAAACATTAACCCATTTTGGCTGGACACCTATGATAAAAATAAGATAAAAATGCTATCAATATCTTTGAACGAAATACTTAGGTTCTACCGTACTACCACTACACAAAAACGTATCCAACTTTACACATTTTGCTATCACATATATCAAGGTGGCTGAAATTATGTTCTTTTGTGTATTAACTTTAAGTTGCTATCGTGATCAAGCTATTCAATTTTGTGAAGTTATAACACATACCGATTATCAGACTATTTATAACCTCACAAATTGTATTTATTCAAAAGATATTGTTTTAAATAAATTTAATTAGCATGCAGTTATTCATAAAACATAATAAAACATAATAACCTCCTAAGTGGTTGTTATAATGCCATAGATGTAAACTCATATCTCAAACCTGTGATTTAACTGGCTTATATCTAGAAGAGACATGCCAAAAGTACCTCCACCATATCAAAGATCAATGCAGATTTCTCTTTTGGGCAATATATGCCAGCACTCTTATCTAGACTACATGCAATTGCGGCTGATGTTCGCTCATTGATTAAACGAATGACACTAAGGCTAGCCAGCGTACCTGCATCTTTGGTTGCTTATCGTTGATTGTCATTGAAATATGCAGGAACAGTTATCACAGGATCGGTAACTTTTCTTTCCAGATATGCTTCAACAGCTTCCTTCAAATCTTTTAGAATCCCCAACTCCTATAATTACAACAGGGAATTCTACCATTATATGGTGGAGATGGGGTCATGCAATAACTCTGTCCACGCCTGCTTTCAAGCACTTGATAAAAAAAAAGAGAAAATAGATTATCACATACTGGACTTTCTAAACAAAAGTCAAAGACACTACTAAGCGTTTGTCATTTTAGTAGATTCAACTTATATAAAATGTTCATTTTGAGGAATGATCTATGTAGGACTTCGGAAATTATAATAAAAAAGGCCCAAGGTACTAAACTCACTTTTTCTTGGAGGTATTCTGACAATTCGTTTCTATATGGCCTGCAGTTCTGTGCCTAATGACCACCAAGTCTAGAGATAGAATTAGTATATAATCCATCTAACCTCAACATCATCAACAAATTTGTAGGTCTCATCTATCAATTCAAGCAATCTTTCCATTATACCTTCCATTCCTTCCATATTAGTTGAGTTTGTCTAGTGTTGTGGTCTTGAGAACGTCAACTACGACCATGAATCTAATGAAGTGGCAAAAAGTTAGTTAAAATTACCATCAAATGGTTGATTTGGGTTGTTCATTAGCTCTAAAAGTTCAACTGGGCCAAACTTCAGAGCATTGCTAAAAGAAAACATATAAACAGGTACGTATCAATAAGTTGCACAATCATCCAAACCATTACTCAGTTGTTCCACCCTAGATCAGTTTGTTTAACACGTTTAGTAGGTTTTGGGGTGTAGGAGTGAATAACCAACCAAGAGGTTGTTGAAGTCTCACTTGAAACAGATGAGTGCAAATAGTAGGTGGTTCTAAGTGTGTATGTATTTGCTTTTCTATTAGAATTATGTTTTTGTAGCTATATCTACCACTAAATAAAATCAGCTCGGAATTTAGGAGATTTTTTGGCAAGTTTATCCAACCAAATCAATTTTGATCTGTTCTAAATTGTATCCTACTTGACCTTTACCCATGCTGGTCTTGTGTAACACCAATGGCTCATCTCTCATAATTGCATTAAAGGGAGCCTAGAAACAATTTCAAAGGTTAGCAAGGTCTTAATAGGTAGGCATTGCTAAATTGCCACTGGTGACAAATAAACATTGTCCATTGTTCTCTTCTGAAACAGTCATCACAAATTTCTGTCTATAAATTGAATTTGGGTGTCAATTTACCTGTTAAATAACTTATAGCTTATTTGCTAGTCATAATATGGAGATTGAATAGTATAAGTGATAAGTAGAAGTTCCAAAAATCTTAATGCACCAACAATTCTTTATAACTGTCCTAATGGTGCAATTGGTGACGACTGGCTAGTGGTGTAAACTTGTGAAATACCCCATCTTACCAACCATTGTTAAACCATATGCACCAACTATAAAAGTTAAAAGTGGCACAATGTATGGGTACATTCGGGTCGGAAAAGAGTCTAGGTCGGAATAGGTAAGTTATACATGCCAGGCCCATTGAACTAAATTGCATTTTGGTTTAAAAACCTCAATATATTTATGACTAATTAGTGTGTCAAATGTCAGCTATGATGACTAAATATATACAATTTGAATAGATATCTAATTTAAGAGGTCTAAAGCACTTAAAACTACACTATGGACTACTTTTAAGTTTCGACCCATTACCTTTTTAGCTATTGTATGATTTAAATGATTCACCTTTTAGACATAAAACATGACCCAAGTCAACCCATCTTAAACTGGTCAATTTTAACACGTGTCAGTTGAACTACCACTTTAAACAGCTGACTCTCTAATTTTTCATAATTCAATCAACAGATTTTTCCAGTTATTGTACCACATAGAATTTTATAACCTGATACCATTTTATATACGTTTTCCTACATTTAAATATTATTATTCTCAACATTAATAGTAAAATATCGGGCATATCTAAATTTTGAGATCATGGGACATGCACCCACTATGTGTAAGCAGGATACCCCTATACGGCTATACCCCCATATAATTAAACAAAATCGACATTCCATGGCATGTCTACTGAAGTGATTTGTTCTAAGTGAAAGTTGTGGTATTATATCTACAACTTCAAACCATGGTGATTGTTTTTCCAATGCAAACTATCACGTTCTTTTGAAACGACTACCAAATATACGTAACCGTGTACTCTAAATGGTGGAAAAAAACTTATTTGTACAGAGTGATTGATGAAACAGTCTAACCTGTGCCATGATAATAGCACTTCGCTTGGCTTGATCACCGTTTATATAACAAACTTGGTTGTCTCGTGTTTGTGCAGACACTTGCTTTGCTTCAATTGCAGCAGTAAATTCCCTTCTAAAGGTAAGACTTGTGACGGAAACAGTTTTTTAAGATCATATCGATGTTAAAGAATCGTGGACATGCGACTACATAATTGCATCTGCAACATGCTTTCCTGGTCAGTTATTAAGAAGTCAAGATCAACAAATAAAGAAAAAGATAATTTGTATAGTTGGTTACTAACCACTTTCATATTTTCCAAGATTATGGATCCATTTTTGCTCGGTTATAACAGAGAAAATTGCTCCGTCAGATTTACTAATTCATCTGTCGTCTTCAAGAAAACCTGCAAATAATAGTAAGGAGAAACTGCAAATAATTTAGATTGTTAAAAACTTAAATATAAATACAACACTGTTGGAAGTGTTTTTGATACATCTTGTGTTCCCAATTAAAATAGTCGGATTCCCCGTAAAAGTACCCATTTAATGTTCTTCATCGATAAAACTGCTAAAACTTATTTAAGTCACAATAAACCTCTATTATGTTTATTATCGAAATCCATTTTTGGCAGTCAATGATAAGCCCGTTTTGATCAGTTAGTAGTTACCCTATCTGCGCATGATCTATATATCATGTCATTTCTAGCCATGTCCATTCATAAATTGAAACTAATAGACAAACAAAAAAAACAAAATGTAATACATCAATAAAAAGGTCAGGACTAAGAAACGGTTGCCTAGAAAGTACATCAATTCGATAATATTAATAAAAAAGATTTTAAAGTAGGAATCACAAAGTTCATTGATAATATTACTACCCCTGTAAAGTTTTCTAATCTTTAATAAATCATTTGATGTGGGTTTCTCGGTGAAATTTCACATGATGAAAACTATATAGATATAGTTAAAGCTAATTGCCTCAACCTCACAGATAGCTTCTCCCGTAAAAGTTAAAAGAGAAGGTGGACACATTTTCTTTGTATGACCTTTCTGCATATCAGATGCAATGGTATTAACACTATGTAAGCCAAAGATACAATAGTTTCCACACAGCACCTGTAAGAAGCATATACGAACACAGATTCATATACCTGAATCGACTCTCAACCAACAATTTTGCGTTACCACACATAATCTTTGTATCTCCAATATGACCATATGCATTGTGAAGATGATTAAGCAGGCCTGGAGTAATAGTACAGATACATGTTATATATAAATAAAACTAAAAGTACATTGAGCAAAAAAAACACAAAAACCAAATCTGTAAAAGAAAAGCTTGCAAATGAACCGGCCAAGAACAACAACATGAACTTGTTGTTGTTGATCTTGTTTATGATTAGAGTTAAAATAGGAATGGGTCAATGGGAATAGATAGGGAAAGCGATACAAAGGCATATGGTTGATGTTGCTCTCCCATCAATACCCAAAACTCATAACCGTTTTATGTTGCTTTCCCTTTGCATTTGATTAATTAATTAATTGGGTAATGTTGGGTAGGTGCATAAGAAAAGGTTTAGTTTCTTTAAATGGATCAGGGTGGTTTAGTGTGAGCTCCACTTTACATGGATGTAGCCAAGTGAAGTGGACAAAGTCAATCTCTATAAACTCCATAATTCTTTGACTCATAAAAGCTTTGATATGATACCAAAATGAGGACAAAACATCAACTAAATTATCATCTGCAAGCTCAAATCTAAGTAGAGATGGCAATTGGAACCCTTTTACGTATGAATGGATCAATGAAGAATAAGAGCAAAATGTTTAAGGATCAAATTGATCCAAATTCGCCCAACGTGTAATTTTAATGCGTGAAATTTATAAAGTAATACAATAGTTTTAATTATATTTGACAACAAAGGCATGTTTCAATCGACCTGGGCTCATTTTTGAACTGCACAAAGAATTACCCATTTAAACACAAATCTGCCCAGTTACCCAACCCATCCAACCTACCTAATTTTCAAACTTAGAACCCACAGACAATATAAAAAGAGCAACTTCATTTACCTCTAGTTATTTTAAATTTAACTATGGGCAATCCAGTGGCTTTTGTCTAAGTTATTATGGTCATTTATGCATAAGCTTTTATTGTAAAGCTTATTTTATGCATCAAAAATAGACCTAACAACGTCTTTCGACTCGTTTTATACATAACCTAAATCAACTATAAGCAAAGGCCACTTCTGGTAAGCATAAAACTAACCCATAAATGTAATTACTTTGTCAGGAAGTTAAATCTTAATGACCAGCCCTTTGTCCATCAACTTTTTCATGCACTCCATCCACGGTACCCATCCCTGCTTGAGCTATCTCCAAACTGGCCTGCTTTCCATTTCCTATTTTCGGCCTGCAAGCATAAAAATAACAACCCCAGATATCACATCTAATCTAGGTTATAGGTGACCGAGACAGCCCGCCAGCATCAATTAGTTCTTGTTTTCGCATAAACTCGCTTCAAATAGCCATTTCTCTTAAACCAAAAAATTTACCCCTCAAAGTTGACGTAGTTAAGGAAGATACACAATCACATCAGTAGCGGTTTTAACCCAGGTCCTACCAGCTCTGGAAATATCAATGGCACTCCCTCGATGAAACAATCATTACGAAATCATCAGTAATACAAATTTATCGACAATTAACTTGTGAATTTTAGCAAAAATTGAAACAAAAACCCACAACCAGCCATGAAAGTGTACAGTGTGATGCCAAATGCGGAAGGAAATATGAAACCCGAATATTCTTAATTTGTGGGTAACTGTTCGAGTACATACTAAGAACACAAACAGTAACATCATTTAGAGCTTCTTAAAGTTTTAATATAAAAACTACAATGATCAAACTATATGGTAGTAATTGTAGAAATTACAACCCATTAACTTTTGAATGGATCAATTCTGGTTATAAGTTGAAGCTTTTCAAATTGGTAGTAAATATAAGTCTTAGGATTCTAAGTTTAGCCACTTCTTTGTTGACCTTTCTAAAGTATTTTCGCAATTCAAATTCACCTCCAAATGAAAACATGAAAATAAACATTAACTTGTCACTAATGAAATCTGAGTCACACAACCAAAACAAACGATGAATAAAATTGGAGCTAAAAATAAAACTAATATGTTACGGTGATAGACAAATAATGATTCCTGGTCTTATGTTATCAACCTAAACAGATTACAAAGTTATAAAATTACCAACCAAAATTCAATGAAGTTTATATCATAATTCATCAACTCAATAACCAAAGTTAGCCCCAAAAAGTAAGAAGCAACAAAACTAACTACACAATTAAGTTCAGGAAACATGTAAAAATAACATAAACTTTTCAAGCTTATAACAATATAATCATTCAATCATAAATTGGGCCAAAACCCACATAATATTGAACAAAATTAGAATGAAAATAACATAAAAAGGTTCAGAAAATAGCCAAATACATTTAAAGAAATAAATCATCATCACTAAACTATAAAGGAGAAAAGAAAAGAAGAAAGAAGAGAGAAAAACTTTTACCTTGAAAGTTTTGACGTTGGCTGCCAAAGAATGACACTTCTTGATGCTTCAGACGACATTATATAAGTGTAACATCTCTTTAATACCAAAAGAATATGTAAGAAATTACCATATGACTTTTCACATTCTTGGGAGTAATTGTTCAATAACTATTTGTATATCATAACCTTGTTTAATAATATCACCATCAATACCCTAACATGTAATACACCATGAATTTATCACAATTAATCTTTAAACCTACCATTAAATGATTTTAATCCTCAATTAATCTTTAAATCTTTAACATTGATTCCATTTTACAACTTTTATATATAATATAAGATGTTTTATAGTTCATATGAATTCTATGGAATATTAAGGGTATGAAGTTCACATAGAATGACTGAAACAAGATTATATTCATTTTGATATAACATTCATAAGTTAGTTCAACATCATCTCAAGTTAGCTGAAGAACGAGTACTAACTAAAAACGACTTTATCAGTAAAATAGTGGCAAAACACCATTTTTATAAATATCTTTTTAGAAAAACATCACTTTGATACATATTTTTGAAAATACACCATTTTGGTAATTAAGTTTTTCACATACACCATTTTAGTAATAAAGTCCTTTTTAAACTACGGTAATTAATAATGACAAAAAGGGAGAAAGGCCTTTCAAATTAGCAGGCTTGGACCGAAGCCCTAGTAAACTAGAAACTAGAGCCCTTCTTCATTATCAAGCCCATTAGTCCATAATGAAACAGGTTGTTTTTGTTTATTATCGACCATTCAAGCTCATCGGTCCATGTTGAAAGTTGAATTAGATTAATTTTGATTCTATTATTACGAGAACGATATCCGCTTGTTGCGGCGGTGGTGGTGATGTAATGACGGCGGCGGTGGTGGCGGTGACAGGTGATGGTGGCAGCGAAGATTGGTGGTGGCGCCGGTGAGTAGTGAAAGTTATGATACATCATGTATTATAATGTGTACGAAACTTAAATCACTATTGAAATTTTAAAATTAATGTTGAAAATCAAAAACGAATTTGTTTTATATAATTATTGTCTTCGTCTTTGTTCATTTCTATCCCTGTGCTGATTTTCCTAATAAAAATAAAACATATAGTAAAACTTACCCAGTTTTATGTCTCATATTGCATGAAAGATAATATATAAATAAGTATATGACTATATGGTCATTATCAGACCCTTTTTACTAATTACTAACAAAAACTTAAAATTCTCTTGATCTACATAAACGACCAAAATAAAATCATCTAAGCTTTTCAATATAAGAACACTTTAATAGATTGATAAAGACCGATACATCATATCCATATGAAATGGATAACAAAAAACATACAAAAAGTACATATAGACAAAAATTCAAAGCCAGGATTCGATTTTTAATTGGATAAAATTTTTGATGGAGAAAATCGATATAAATATAATACAAATTAACTTGGCCTTTGAATGAAGATTTATATAAGAATTTATATACAAAAATACAAATACAAATATTAATAATAAATTTTCAGATAAAGAAAAGATAAAAACAAGCCACGTTACGTATCACATCTACAAAGAGGTTGTTCTTTTGGCCACAACCACCTCCGACCACCATCAACCACCGTGAACCACAACCACAATATGGACACTCTAATTTTCCACAACCCACTTTTCCCTCCACTTTCCACCACCACAAGACATCCAACAACCTACACACCACCTAAACCACCTCCATATTCTACCCACAAGCCACCAGCTAGTCCAACTTTCATTTGCCGAGCTCTTGGCAATACCGAAAACAATGAAAACGGTTCGGTTTTTGGTGTTTTCGGTGAAATGAAGTCTTCATTAGAAAATTCAGAAAGTTTTAAAACAGTTGATGCTGAGATAACCCCGGAAACAGTTGCTTTTTTTACAAGTGATGCTGAAGGTGACCCTGATTGCCCCTCCGACGGCTACTCGGCCATCGAAGAGGCTATTTCGGTTATTCGACAAGGAAAGGTTAGTATATCTACAACAGATATAGCATTTTCCCAACATTTAGTTGATATATAGATGTGTAGTATACTATAGATATAATTAAAAATATATGCACTTATATGATCATTTTCCTAAATTGCAAAAATAGTTATGAACTTTTCATAGGGATAAGTGCGTCGTAATGTAACTAATTATGTACGAAGTGGTATAGTGTACACAAACTAACCAGAACCTCTATTATATACACGAACTTAGTATATATGTTCAAATCATGTAACATGGTATACGGCTATACATCCATATGAGCTGCCACGTGCAACTTTGATTAGTCGGCCATTGTTAGGTACATGATTTGAACATATTTATTAAGTTCGTGCATACAATAAACTGGTTAGTTTGTGCACACAATAACATTTCTTGCTTTGTGCACTTAACCCTTTTTACTAATTCTACACCATTATGTAAGTTTTTGTTATGCCATTTTTAAGGTGTTGCAGGGATTATTCTGAAATTTTGTACTGAAACATGTTTTATGCTCTTTGTTTGTTTTTGTTCATTGTTGTAAATTGTTGATAGTTTGTGATCGTTGTGGACGATGAAAATGGGGATATCGAAGGGAACATTGTGTTTGCAGCATCTTTTGCAAAACCAGATACCATTGGGTTCGTGATGAGACATGGCTCCGGGATTGTATCCGTTGGCATGACATCAGAGGATCTCGCGAGGTTAAATCTCCCTCTAATGTCTCCGGAGAATGAGCATAATTCCGTTGCTCCGTCGTTCACAGTCACCGTGGTATTGTTCTATACTTTGAGTTTCATGATATTTTTTATAGTTACACATCAATATGTGTCAAACATTCCACATATATCTACTAGTTAATTTTATTCAATCATCATTTGGTTATCAGTTTATGATTATTTAGTATCCTTTAATCACTTTCAAAACGTATATCCAAACACAATGTTTATCTCATTAAAAAAATGACAAACATTTGTGAAACAATATATGCTCACATTGGCTTATTTGATAAGGATGCAATTGATACATCAACTGGAGTATCAGCTTCAGATAGAGCGAAAACAATTCTGGCTTTAGCTTCTCGTAACTCAGGACCCAAAAGTTTTAGGAGGCCAGGCCATGTGTTTCCTTTAAAGTACAGGAATGGTGGAGTTCTAAGACGGGCTGGTCACACAGAGGCGTCAGTTGATCTTGTCAAACTTGCGGGCCTTGATCCGGTTTCAGTTCTTTCTACTATCGTTAACCCAGAGGACGGTTCAATAGCACCATTGAACCATTTAAGAAAGTTAGCACTTGACCACAATATCCCGCTTGTATTAATCACTGATTTGATCAGGTAAGCCTTGTTGCTAGCCATTTATTATTCTAGTTTGGTAAATCATGATTTTATTCTTTTTGGCAGACCATGAAGTAGATCTTCATTTAAGGTTCTTCAGTAACCAGTTTCTCAAATTGTAGATATAAAAGGAAGCGGGAAACATTAGTGGAACGCATTGCTGTTTCTAGGCTACCAACAAGGTGGGGTTTGTTTGAAGCTCATTGTTACCGATCAAAACTAGATGGAACTGAGCATATAGCAGTTGTCAAGGTACAAATCCTTTTCCTTTTTTTTACACTTTAATTTTTAGAAAGACATCTGTCAGGGATTCAGGGTAGTAATTCACACATTTGTTCTTAGAATACTTGAACTCACAACCTCATGGTGAGTAAAAATCTAGAATTTAGAAGTGATGAGTTCCATTCATTTAGTTATGGATTATTAGATATGCATTGTTTAGATTAAATGAGTCAAATGTTAAGCTTACCCACTAAAGACCGATTAAAATGGGTCGTACAGTTCAAACTAGTAGAAGTCACAAAAGGTCTTATATTAGTCTAAACAACATCATTCAAAGATTTAGATTTTTATTCTTAGCTTTGGTATACAATGCCATTAAACAATGGCCATTATCAACCCATATTAAAAATTGACCCATCTCAACCCCACAAGTTATCTAACAAGTCTTACCCGCCCATCTTGCCACTTTTAAAGAAAACGAGTATGATTTTCAGGCATACCTATTCTAAGAACTCATAGTTCGACTTTTTTTACTACACAGGGGGACATTGGGAAAGGGCATGATGTGTTAGTAAGGGTCCACTCAGAATGTTTGACCGGAGACATATTCGGGTCGGGTCGTTGCGATTGTGGCGACCAATTGGCAATGGCAATGAAGATTATCGAGGAAGCTGGGAGAGGAGCCCTTATATATCTTCGAGGACATGAAGGGAGAGGTATAGGATTAGGACACAAGTTACGTGCATACAACTTGCAAGACCTTGGTCACGATACAGTAGAAGCAAATCTAGAGCTTGGTTTTGCTCCTGATTCCCGTGAATATGGAATAGGTGCCCAGGTTAGTCTAATGATCATTAAACCTAGAGGTTGAAATGTGGGCAGGTTGGGTAATTGGTCAAAACAGGTAATTCTTTAATGAATCTTGAAATGGGTTACGCCCGCTCGACTTGAAACACTTTCTGTCCAATTTAACGCATTTATAAATCAATGGCTGAAATGTGTCACCTCTATAGACAAAGGTTAAACTTCTTACAGTATGGTTATGTTGTATGTCATAATGACTCAAAGATTTATTTGATTTTGGCAGATGCTACGAGACATTGGAGTTCAGACAATGCGCCTAATGACTAACAATCCAGCCAAGTTTACTGGGCTCAAGGGGTACGGTTTAGCAGTTGTTGAACGTGTTCCTGTAATGACTCCAATTACTGATGAAAATAAGAGGTACTTAGAAACTAAGCGTACAAAGATGGGTCATATATACGGTTCTGATCTACCGAATATTGGTAAAAATGACTGGAAAGATGAGATAAATATAGATCTATAAAACTTGCATCTTGATCATTGATAAATGGTTGGACTATAATAATTATAGTACAAATTTCATATACTTGTATCTATAGTACTATTCACTTTGATTTATTCAAGCCACAAAGCCACATACATGATGTAATAATGGTTAATCTACACCGAGAACGATGCTAGATTAGTTGTTAACACAAAAATGATACGAAACATTCACGGATGCATCAGTGAACTCTTAAATTGACATTATATCGAAACTAGCTTAAAACCACTTCATGAAATCAAAATCCCAGAAACAGGTTACCACCAATCCACCATATACATATCAAAAGACTTTACAAAGAACAACAATAAATTCCTGGATCTTAAAGTAACCTTTACCTCTTCTCAATTCTGCCAAAATTGCTAGCACCAGAACAAGCTGCCATCATACTTCCTTGATAACAACTACCAAAATTGATATCACCAAAACTTAAAACGCTTCTACTGCTGCCGACAGCGCACCACTGGACATCATCATCTGAGAAGAACTCCCACATGCTATTTCGTCGAATGGTTGTCATTGTTTCAACATCATAGTTGGTGATTTCAATATCTGATTTTGGGTTGCAGCAATTTGATAAGCTGCAGCCACCATTGGCGGCATGTGGAATGTCTGAAGAGGTGGCGGATTTCACCACCTGGGAATCGGACCTGCTAATAGCAGCGTTTTGTAGAAGTCGGCCCGCTTCCACTAATGTTTGCAGTAAGTTACCCTTTTGACTGACCCATTTAACCTGCTGCTTGATAACTGGCCATTTTAATGATAATTGAACATATAGAGGTTCAATATGCCGTCTAAAAACGAGTCAACAGGAGACGAGCTATAATTATAAGTTTCGGGAAAGGTTATTTGATTCGGTGATATTAGAATTTGCTTTAGTGGGTATTATCAATGGGCTCTGATGCTGTTGTTGAACTCAACCAGGCAAACTTTATTTGACAAATTTTTATATATCAAAGAATTTATCATTGGTTTGAAGTCAACCTCACTGTTATAATACTATTCGGGCTAAATGGAACCTGTTTCAACATGTAACTTCACCCCATCAGCATCTATGGAATACTAATAGTGCATCAACGAGCCAGTATACCTTTACAGGAATCATCGACATATAAAGCAAACGCATTTCAATAATATTCAATAGCCTGCAGATGGTGGAGTGGCTTCAAATGTCATAAACAATCTGCACCAACACATGATACCTAAAACAGACAACAAACGAGACCAGCCATCTATAACATGGTATATTCTAGAGTCTAGAGGTAGGAAAATGGGCGGGTTGGGTAATGGGTCAAAAAGAACTGATAAGTTTGAATTAAGAAAACAAGTACAGATCAACTCAACCAGGTAAATTTTGACTAATAACATAGCCCTCCCATTTCTGACACCTTTAGCAGAGATGATAAATGCACAAGGGAATTGAAACTTAATGTTGCCGCCTCAAAATAAATAGATTCAAAGTTTATACACGAATAATGGTTGTTTATGTTGGTATTAACGCCCTGAATGCACAAGTGATGATATGAGAAACAGAAGTCGCAAAATCATTGCATCATCTTCTTATGAATGGGTCAATTTGGGTTGTGTTGGATCACAGTAGGGTGACATCGGATCTTTTCCAAAAGCAAAAGCAGTTAAAAAAAATATTCAAGAGCCTACAAATGGGGAGTGGATTCAAATGTCATAAATAATCTGTAGCAACTCATGATACCTCCAAAAGCATGATAGGTTCAAACCATCTGTAGCAACTCATTTGTATTTTTGTCATAAACAGACAACAAGATCAGTCATCTATAACATGGTATATTATAGATGTAGAAAAATAGACGGGTTGGGTAATGGGTCAAAAAGAACTGATAAGTTCGGATTATAAAAACAAGTACAGATCAACTCAACCCGACAAAACCCTCCCATTTCTGCCACCTTTAAAACTTTACATTGGTGATATTAAACAAGTACAGATCAACTGTAGATCACGTATACACAGTTGGTAATCTAAAACTTTACGTTGCCTCCTCAAGCGAATATATTCAAAGTTCATACATCACTTAGCGAGCAGAAATAGGATGTCTGGTTGAAGATGCCCCGGCCATTTCCTGATGAGATTGATTTGGCACGCCGGATCAACTTCAAACTGAGGAGCTATATTTATACGTCCAAAAAGATGCTAGATATATAACTCCTCTCTATAAACATACGAGTAAATTGCAGGATTTGAATTATCAGGACCAGGAGCTGTAAACTTCTCAACTAGCGAGTCTAAATGATCAATTTGTTTCGGAAGTGATTGAATTGATTCCATATGAATCAAAGCCTACATCATCAGAGCACAAATAGAACCAGGTTAGACACAAGCAGCAAAAAAGGACAAACAAAAAACAGATTCAAGTATAAGCCAGCAGTAATATATACCTCAATGGTAAAACCTCCCTTGACTTTCAACTCTTCCCAAAACCTGCCAACAAAATGACAATTAAAAATGACACTTAAAGCAAAAAACAACAAACTCACAAATAGGGGACCTAATTAAGTAATTATAATACAGTGGTTTCACACACACAAAAAAGAGCAAAAAAAGGTGCATGGTAAAAAAGCACATACTGTACATGTACAGAAATTGAGAATACTGCGAAACAAAAGCGGCAAGGTCTGTGTTTGTTCTTTGATCGAGCAGAGTAGGTGGCTCTCGAGTTTTCTCTTATCAACTAATTGGGTGAACAACAATAAAAACAAGACCAAAGGAAATGCATACACAGGCTAATTAAGGGTTGATGCTTTCAAAAAGCAGGCCACAACCTATGTCCTAGGAAAAGTCATATCATTTTCTTTGAATCTTCTACAGAGCAAGTTCCTGAGCTATTACAACACCACCATGTGATCCAATTAATATGGAATTAATATTATGAGTATAGATTTACATTTTACACAAGTGTCGAACATCTTTAACGGCTTTGCAGTATGAATAATATGAAAATATGTATCTCTTATGGAAGTATATCTCAATTTCCATAGCAACATTACAAAAACAATAGAACAGCAAGACAAAAAAGCCAATAAAACTGGTTTTTGATTTCAAGCCTATAACACTGTTCTATGATTTCAAGCCAAAAGATTATTTGAATGATTTGGGTCCACAGTTTACCTGGTGAACATCATTAATGGGGACATGAAATGTGCTATTTGAAAAGATTCTGAGCCCGGTCTCGGGTCTTTTGACTTGCCAGTGGACTTGAGATAAGAACTTGACGAAATATCAAGAGTACCACTCCCATTTAGCACAACGAGTGCCTACGAATCAGTGTGAGTGCACCTGGAGCATACGTTTGAAGCCATACCCCACTAGCATTCAACTCGTAGCCCCCTCAACCCAGCCTCTGCAAGCCAACCCGTCCCACCCATTACAGAAAGAAAGAATTGTAGTACTTGTGGATTAATCATGTCGAAGATATCCTTAGGCTCTTGCCATTGACAAAATTATAAAAGTATACTAAACAATTAAAGGTAAAGGGCTTAGACGGTCAATGATAACCCTCTGCGCAGATTCTCGATAGGACCTGTTCAAAGTAAAACATTATCTTCGTCTATCTAAACAAATAAAAATAAAAAGGAGCTAATAGTTTGTGCACTAATAATATTAATGATGAAATACGGTCACAACCCATATCCATTTGGTTGCATGGTGTAACATATTTGATTTGAAAAGCTTAGCAAAATACATACATAGGCAATATATGTATGATAACAAAAAGTAAAAACCATTAATTCCAACATCAAAGTTCAACTTGTTTAAAAAGAAAAAGAAAATTCTTCAAGCTAGCTAGCTAGGTGTTGATCAGTGGGCGTTGCGTTCAGCTAGTTAGCCGCATCTTCATCATTTTCTGTCCTAACTTGAGCATCTTCTTCTTCTCAATCTTGGCAAGCTTTTTCATCCTCTTAGTCATCAGAACATCACGATGCATCTCCATATCCTCCAACGCCTCGTCACTAAGAACGATACGTTTACCACCAGCAACATACGTCGTCTCCACGCAACAATCATCATAATTCTTGATCTCCTCGTCCATGCTCTGATGATCACCATCATAACTATATACAGCCTTTTTCAAATCCGCCAAGCGTTTTACCTCCTTCTCGATATCCTGCTTGGTCAGATTATTTCCGTTGTTTTCAAGAGCTTGATAAATGGTTCCTTTTTTCAGATGTTGGACTGAAATCCCCTCGTTCCTCATAACCCGCCGAGCCAGCGATTTAGCTGGACTCTCGAAAAACTCATCGGGCGATGGTTTTTCCTCCAATTCGTAGAATGATATCCCTTCCCTCAGCAGCATTGTCCTAACCCTCGCTATCGCCCCCATTCTCTCTTTCGCTTCCTCCTCCGCCATTAATAATTTTTAGGGTTAAATTAGTTTCTTCGGAATTACTCCTGTACTATTTAGGTTTTTTAATTTCGTTTCCCTCCCTTTCTTTTTATACTACTCGTGATCGTGATTATGATGTTATGTGTTGGGCTCCTTTATACAACCAACATGAATATCAGAATAGCCCAATAGAGTCAATCCAAGCCCAAAATGGCCGATGCACGATTTCGAATAGGTTACTGGGTCTATTTGCCAAAAAATACTCAAACACTCCGTAATGATAATATCTCCATCTTTTTTTAAAGCATCATAGATAATTGTTCACCCATAAAATGTTATTTAAATTTCTGATGTAATAACTTTTATTTTTTAAAAGTGTAGATCGTTTGTTTGCAATAGGGGATTCTTTGATCATTAAATCTAGAGATTGAAACGCAGCGGGTTGGGTAACAGGTCCTGGTAAGTCTTTGATACATCTTGAAATGGGTTACGTCTGCTTGACTTGAAAACATATTTTGTCCAATTTAACCCATTTAAGTATTTCATAGCACATTAATTTCGTGATTATTGATTAATATGACAAGTAATTTACATAGAACTAGAAGGCAAACGGACAACAAACTGCGCAACTACCCCTTTTTGTATCGCAAACCCTAAACGTTTAAAAATTACATCCATAAATCTTGACATCGCAATGTTACTGTACATGAACCGTTGAACCCTACCACATTTGACCCTGTAAATATTTTAGTTATGATCAACACATTCATACATCAATGTTGAAATGGGTTATTCCCACTTGACTTGAAACACTTTTTGTCCAAATTAACCCATTTACTTCATAGCATATCTAACCCATGTAAGTATCAATGGATGAAATGTGTCACCTAATTACCGTTTAGCAGTTGTTAAACGTGTTCCTATAATAACTTCATTTACTGATGAAAATAGGAGGTACTTAGAAACTAAGCAAACAATGGGTAATATATACCGTTCTGATCTACCAAATATTGGTAAAATTAATTGGAAAGATGAGATAATTATAGATCTTTAAAACTTACATCTTGATTTCATAATGGTCTATATGACTATATTTCTAGTAGTTTTAAACACTAATACGAGTATGAAGTAAACATATATCGATGAACTCTTAAATCATGTTTTAATAACCATTAACAAAAAAGTATAAAATGAAATATAAACTAGCTTAAAACCACTGTCATGAAATCATAATCCCAGAAACAGGGTACCACCAATTGACCATTTACACCCATCATATATCAAAACCCTTTACAAAGAACAAAAATAAATTCTTAGATCTTAATGTAACCTTTGCCTCTTTCCAATTGTGCCAAAATTAGTAGCACCAGAACAAGCTGCAGCCATCATACTTCCTTGATAATTACTACCAAAATTAACATCACCAAAACTTAAAACGCTTCCGCTGCTGCCACCACTAGCCATCATCATCTGAGAAGAACTCCCACATGCCATTTCGGCGAATGGTTGTGATTGTTTCAACATCATGGTTGGTGATTTCAATTGCTGATTTTTGGTTGCAGTAATTTGATCAGCTACAGCCACCACTATCGGAATGTGGAATGTCTGAAGTGGTGGCGGATTTCGCCACTTGGGTAGCGGGCCTGCTAATAACAGCGTTTGCAAAAGTGGGCCCGCTTCCAATACTGTTTTCAGTAAGTTTCCTTTTTGTGGCAAGGGCTTGCCTTTAATCATACTTTCCATCACCAAAGTAGCTTGATCCACTTTTGGCCCATTAACCAACCCATTTAACCCGTTTGACAACGGGCCATTTGGATGATAATCTTGAACATATGGAGTTTCAACATTAACATTTGAAAACTCTGGAGACCGTATGGGGTCAAAAAACGAGTCAACAGGAGACGAGCTATGATTATAAGCCTCGGAAAGGCTATTTGATTCGGTTATACTAGAATTTGCTTTATTCGCTATCATCAACGGGCTCTGATGTTGTTGTTGAACTTTTTCGCCCGTGAAACAATTAGGAACGGACGGGGTTATAGCATTAAAGATTTGTTGGTCATTTGTGGGCATAATCTTGATTAGTAACTTTTGAAGCTGATCTTTTGCTTCATCCCTTTCTTGGCAAGCAATCTTTAAAAGTTGTAGCAATTGTTTCATTGACTCTGAATTTCTTTTCTTTTCTTCTCCTGTTTCGGCTTTTACTGCCTCTAATTCAATTGTTGTGTACAAAAGCTTCTGTTTTAGTTCATCAATATTCTGCAAATTACAATATTCACATAATCAGTAAATAGACTTAATCACATAAACAACAAACTTGCTTACATCAAGCAAATTCGATTAAATAAATAATTTACAAATACTTGAACAGTCAATGGGACCGAAAATCGGATCCCCAGACCCCATATACCACCTAGAGGCAGACAATGTACAGATCAAAACAGCAATCTTGATGTGGTAAAAATGACATTTTTGATTAAAATAAAAAATACTTTTCAACTATGAAAAATGAACATCAACAAAGACTTCAATTTGCATAATCCACTGTTTCTTGATGGAAAATATATTTATTAAATAAATAATTTTAAAGCCAACAAAAGTAGACAAAAAAGAGAGTAACATGATGGTTGGATTCTTATGCTAAAAATATTTACTGCATGAATAATATGTATGGTAACTTCATGCAGAATATAACACAAGCATACATACATACAATGAGTAAAATTAACTTTTAAACAATTCATTAAAATGAAATCTATTTATACGAAAAAGACAATCAAAAAACATTAATGAGACCAAAAAGTCCACATGGATCTCACCACTGAATAAATTTAATTAAGAATAGTTAAAAGGAAAAAACTTTATTCAACATAGTTTTAAACAGAAATTGAAGAACAGAAAGTTTGTAACCAAGATTCAAAATCTTGAAATTAAGGACAAAATCTAAAGTTAACCAGAATTAATTTCACACTGCAAAATGTTTTGTCGGGTCACTGTAGATAACTTTTTGATAAAATTCTCTTCTAATATCAATCCAATTTTAGAAAATGCAAAGAATTTAACACTTCAAAATACCCATAGTAAAAAGTTTGAACCTTTAATCAAATTCTTGAAAACCAACTTCAAAACTCAACTAGATTTTGCAAGAAATGCAAGTAATTGGTATATTAGCAGAACCCCATATGAAAAATGCTAGATTTCAAGACCATTATTAAGTAAAATATTACATATAATGTATATCAAACACTAGTTTCATATGCAAAAAAAGTGTCAAAAATTCAAGTATTCAATAGTAAAAACATAAAGTGAAGCATAACCAACCTCTTGATAAGTCCATAAAGATGAAAATTCTTCCATTTTTTTCTAGTATTTATCTATCTATTCTCTCACTTTGTTCTATGTTGATTCTTATGAGAAATGATGCAAAATCTAGTGGGGGGGAGTTTAGAGAAAGAAGGATGTTGGGTCTTTTATAGAGAAAAGTTATCTATATAAGACAAAATGAAACAAGAAAAATAATTGTTTGTTTTTTAATAAAATATAAAATAAAATACATGTAATTGGGAAAGAAAGAAATTAAAATTTTCGTTAAGGTAAGTTGCTTTATATAACTAAACTAATAAAAATAGAGTTTGACTAATTTCCAATTTTTAAGGGAAATTGTCTATTACTTAAAATTATACATGTCCAACCTTTGTTAATGAAAATTAAATACACACATTTTAGTTAAGGTAAGTTGCTCTATATAACTAAACTAACAAAAATAGAGTTTGACTAATTTCTATTTTAAGTAATGCCACTAATTTACCGTTTGTATATTTATGTGAATTACTATCAAGTTGACCAAGTTATATGTATAGTTGTTAAACTCTTACGAGTCGCGAGTCGACTCCTATGAGTCGAGTCGATTTACACAAAAAACGAAGCAACTCGTTTGGTGACTCGTTTTTGTCCATACTATTACGAGTCGTTGTGTGAACTTGGACCAAGTCACGAGTCGCAAACTTATAATTGTTATAATTTGATACTATGTATATATATTATATATTATACTTAATTTGCTATATTATTTTGGGTATTATATATGTAGTTTTGATCATTTTATTGTGAATTTGGAGATAAATTGTAAGTTTATGTCTCAAAAC
>JANDBE010000051.1:3773436-3786216 GCA_024320915.1 Erigeron philadelphicus
GATTAGTTGGAGTATTGATTCAGTGATAAAGAACTAAATATCAAGGCTTGGATGGAATCAAAATGTAACTGGCTGTGTGGAAAAAGAATTGCCCGATGAAATATTTATACAACATATTCAGTTTGGATTTAGATTCACTGTATAGATATAGATGTGATTAAATAATTGTAATTAAATAATCATTTTCGTTCATTTAATTTTTTTTATGAAAGAACTATTTTTTATTTTTTTTCATTTCTAAGATTAATTATTTGCCCAGTCAAAGGTCCACGTCAGCAATTTTTTATGACATGGCAAGTCGATGTGTCACTTAACGGAAAATTGACGTTAAAAATTAACGATATTACCCTTATTGAGAAATTTATAGTAATGAAATCATTTTAATAGACGTAAACTAGATAGGTTTCTCTTATTAGGAAAAAAGGTTACCTTTTTATGGATTTTTCCTTATTTTTACGAGAAACATATTATGGAGTACTAAAAATAGAAAAATGATAAATGCTATAAGATCATTTGTAACTGTTCATCCTTTTTTCTACACTTTTTCCTGCTACATCAACATCATCTTCTCATTTTATTCACCTTTTACTTTTCTCCTTAATCATTCACCTATCATTTGATCCCCACTCTTATATAATTAAAAACACATCTTTTATTCTAAAATAATATATTTCATTTAGAGTAAATAAAAATACAATAACATAAAAACCATTATCCTAGTCTAAATGACATTAACAAAAAAAGACATAACAAATTAAGAAAAAATATAACATGTTTTTAGTTTTATACTTTTAACTTTACAGTAAGAAATAATATTTTTTTTATAAAATAAACCAAAGATCTCTTCAAGTATGAGCTTGACAATAAATTCTAAAAATAAACTTAATACTTATTCGCAGAGGAGCTCATGACATAATATATAACTTACAATGTTAAATATAAAACAAACGTTATCTCATAAACAATAAAAAGAGACCTTGACAACTCATTGACCCATATGACCCACAAAGTAAAAAATTCACTCGGTGAATGAAATCACTGGCATAATTGACCGACTCATTTCACCGACGTGTGGTAACAATTGACCAATTACATGGCATATATCACTGAAGTTATTATCCGACCTTTACAATTGGTCTAAGAAGAATCAATGATCAAGGTAAGATTAAAACTTTTTTTTAATAAAAACACATGTCATTCTTTTTTAATAGTTTTAGAACAATTTTTACAAAAGGTAAATCATTTTCTTCAAGAATATTTAAAGTATTTTCATATAACCAACAAAATCATCATAAATTGAGATTAAAATATGGTATATCTTGCAAACATGTTTAATATCAAAGTTTTGGCTTCTCAAAAAGTGACTTTTATAAGCTAAAAAACATAAGCTAAAAAGCTCAAACAAACACTTAAATAGGCTTATATTAGGGAAAAGAAACAAAAAAGCCATAAGCCTCTTAAAATAAGCTAGGCCAAACACCCTCTTAGTCATATCAAAATTAACCTGTAGGTCGGTATTACAACTAATTTTGTAAATACCAGCCGGTATTTTGAAACCTGATATTAATATACTCTCCTTGAAATATATATAGGCTTTTTTGGACTTTTAAAAACTTCATTTGTAGCAAACAAACACAAACCATCAAATACAACCTTACCAACCATACAAAAAGCATGCCGCTTCTTTTGAAATTCGACAAACATGAAAACATTTTTAGCAAATGCAAAGTTAATATTGCATTGCAACATCCATCAGCTTAAAAAATAGACCAAAGTCCAAATGAACAACAGTTAACAAACCACAATCAAGAATGTTACATATATCAAACGTAAAATGCTTATCAACTATGGTTTGATACTTGATTGGTAGGACACGTTTCTTGAATATCTTTCTAGCCATAAGGGGTCAAACATACAACATTATTGATAAACAATGTCTTTTCCAAACAACTGTCTCCCGGACATACGTTCCAAAAGCATGCATACAGATAGATCACAATGTCGCAAAAAATCTTATCCTTGCGTGTATAAAAATCTTATTGAAAATCACATGACGATTTCGTCTACGTAGGTCATTTTTGAAAAATGGAAAAAGTTTAACAAAATTGTATATTTTGAAATCTTTTTTGTTACTCTAAGTTATTTTCTTTTCTTTTATTTTTGTTATATTACATGACAACTGATAATAATTAAGATTCAAGAACACTCTTTGTTTTAGGGATGGTTCGGTACCATACCGTACGGAACCGGTTGCCGGTTGGTACCAAAACCAAAATTATCCGAACCCAAAACCGATACCATACTGAAAATATAGATATTGGTACTTTTTAGATTTGTAAAGACACAATTTACTTGGACGATACCATCAAGCCATTGTTGTTTTAAGCAGAGCCCTGTATAAGAAACAAATTAGCAGCATACTATCAAAGATTAGAAACAAGTCGGGTATAAGATATACAACAAAGTCTAACATTCTCTTAAAAATCCATGTAGCTCGAAACAACTATCTTTACTTGGTCGCCATTTTGTCACTTCTTAATTATACCAAGTAGCACGGCTCATGTACCTGACAGAAGTACTCAAAATTCACATATTATACCAAGTAGCACGGCTCATGTACCTGAGGTTTAAGTATCCTTATGAACATAAGTACTCAAAATTCACATACTATTCTGCTGGATATATCGAAGTTCTAGCAATATGTTTCATTTACAGGTGCAACAAAATATCGTAAAATCAATTCTAGTTCAAAGAAAACCAAAAATACCCGGTAAAGTAGTATCCACTTTAGAAGAAAAAAAAACCCCTTAACTGACGAGTAATGACTTCATTTCAAAACTCTGCAAGACTAGTAACACTCAACTTTCTTCTTCGAGTATCAGTTAGCCGTGGAGAACCTTTTGACAATTCTCGTCTTTTACACCTGCATTCAGAATTTCGTCAAGTAACACATAAGTATAAACATATTTAATATCGTCATTTGCAAGATTAAAGGTGTCAGCTTAGACTTATGTATCTGAGAATGTGTTGATTGCGTTATGTTTTATCTTGAACTCGTATATTGGAAAAATTAGCTTAAATCATAAAACCTAAAAAATTATTTTATTCAGATACTAGACTATAAATTGAACTATATAATTTAGAATTATAATCGAACAATAAATCACTATAAAGAAGTTTTGGGTAACCTCTACATAATTTCTATTCATTTTTTGAATGAAATAACCTAAAAGATTTCATGCAACTTGAATATACTTATGGGTCATGTAATGTGCTTTTTTTGGAAGCTAATTAGTTATAAGCCAGAGGCCCCTATCTTCATGACTATTCGTCAAAGCTAGATATTTGAGTTTCATTACCACTTGAGGTTGAATTCAAACCTGAGTCTAGTTTCAGATTCGAAGAAACAAGTGATGAAGAGCCAAGATTTAGGTTCTGACCTGTAGCAGAAGTCGATGCTGAGCACTGGCTTATATTTGAAGCATTAGACAGTTCCGAATTGCTCAGATTTGGATGATCAGTCAAGGAGTTTGATTCCATTGAGGATTTAGAAGGCGAAGTATCAAGTCCATTTGAATTTTTACTTGTCGACTCAGAAGGTTCTTCGCTTCTTAAAAACGACTGCATAGTGTCTTTCATTTTTTCATACTTGGGACTTATTGTCTGTGTGATTTTCTGAGAAAGGGCTCGTTCATCGTCTCCTGGTTCAAACTTATGCATTAAGTATTCCTTCACTGATTGCGGGCTGCTCCTTGTGTTCTCTTTCTCATCTAAGCTACTTTCGGGTTTTTTAGCATCCGGATTTGCAGTTTCTGTGTTTTCACAAGTAGAGATAGTGAGGTCCGAGAGCTTTGCATCAGTAGAGTATAATGAGGGTGCCCCGTCTTTTGACATATCAGGCTTCTTGGAGGACTCTTCAACTGTTTCTTCATGCTGCTGTTTTGTCAAATGTTGATCCACCGTAGGTTCATACACTGAAAATACCCGTTTAGATAGTTAAGATCCATTGATTATGCATTCAAGACGTATTAGCAGGTAAAAGTAGAATGAGACAAGTAGACTGGTCATGGTTCAGGCATCACAAACATGGTTCAGTTAATCTGTGTTGAGCTCATCTGCAACCATTACTAGAAATACTGCTAATAGCAATTGCCATTTTCCGAAATTTAAATTGTTTATCTATTTGGAGACAGAATCAACAAAAAACTATGAAAATTACGCTTCTTTTAATGAGGAATATATTACATGGGGAACCAAAGTATTCAGAGTGGTCATTTTCATCATCCTCCACTTGGCCAGAACTGCTTGGAGGAGTTGAAGTATGCAAATCATTCTTCCCTCGATGCCTTCTCCCACTTAAGGATTTTTTCAACTTTCTGGCCTTCTCTTTCACCTTCGTAAATACTGATATTTTGTTATGGTGGTTTCCATGGTCGTCATGATCATGGCTCTTTCTTGGCTTGGGTGAAGAATTTGATGACCGACTTGAGGATCCACCTATGAATAAACAGTTACACACAGGTAAATTCAACGCTCTTATCGACTTTTTCTATAAAATGAACAAGTGTTAATGTATAAAAAGGTCATGCATACAGAAAGTCTCAAAGAAAAACCACCCAGCTATAAAATTCCTTAGGCCTTAACTATTGACTTGAGGTCAAATGCAGGATAACCTGATTAAGGTTAAAATTCAAATTTTAATCAAGTTTCTAACCTTCAAATTTACAACAAAGGGAGACCTTCTAATGCCTTTGAATACCTGGTAGCCATTTTTATAAATTAGCCCAGTAACAAATGGGTACCTTTCATGAAAGCTACAAATTACCTTGCCAATGTTGACTGTGCGGGGAAGTTTGGGTGCTTGAACTTTTCGATCCTGGCGAGTTTTGGGGTCTTGGAATATTTAAAGCGTCTGTGGTTGTCGTTCTTCGTGTATCATCTGGTTGAGCCATTGCCAAGAATTCACAAAAGCATGGCTCTCTGTTTCTGTACAAATACAAACAGAAAATTTAAGAGCAAATATAAATCTATTTTGATGCCATAATTTCAGGCACTTGTGTGGACAACATATCATGGCAAATAGACGTTGACTAGGTTCTGCAGTAACAAGCTTTTCCCAAAATAGTAAGCTTTTCATGGTATTTAAGTTTTTCTTAATTCAATTACCTATACACGGGTATCAAGGGCATCCAAAACGGCAACAGCAGTACCTAATAAGCATTAAGGTAGTCTGAAAGTAAGCGAGTAACATAATAACATTTCATTGAGGCATTATCAAACAGGTTATGACTTATGAGCAAAACCTAACACACTTGCTATAATATGTTAACACTACACATATATCAGGTTTCCATAGTTTGAAATTGCTCTCTAAATGCAGTTATAAAACCGAAGCAAGATATTGATTGCTATTATACACCGGCCTATTCCAATGTAGTATTATTACACATAATTAATGTACAATGTGGAAAAACATATACATATACATGAAAATCTGACGATACAATTGGTGATTAGTCCATTCAACAACCAAGAAAAGCTTAGTCCTTTGTATCTGCAAGTCAATCAAATCTCATTTCAAAAGTTTGGTTTCAATTTCTTCCAAGCTCAGTCCTTTTGTTTCAGGAACATAGAGTAGCACGAATCCAAGTGATAACAAAGCGATTGCTGCGAAAAGGAGGAAAAGGTTTTCTGCACCGAGTAGCTCCTGCATAAAAAGATAATTATATGCAATATTGACTTACAAAATGTTGCATACTTTGAGAAACGAATGCCGACCTTTAATGGAGAGAAAGCGAAGGTTACTAACGCATTTGAACCAAAGTTTGTGAGAACTGCAAGACTAATTCCTTTCCCTCTTGTACGAGAAGGGAATATTTCAGATACCATAAGCCAACTTATTGGTCCAAAAGATATCTGAAAATGCCAAATCCCCATCAATTACATGAAAGATTTGTAGGATAATAGCTGGACTAGAACTAAATCAACTATAAAGTATTTAAATAATTCATCAAGATGGTTCCATTTGTATCGCATAAACATTTAATTCAAGTTACATACAAAGATGGAGACTATTTTGGGAAAGTTGAATTCATTTGAGTGAAATGAAAAGGTTAAAACTTACTGGATACACGTCAAACCGATAAATTAATTTAACCTAATTAAAACGAAGATGGATCGAATGGGTCAATCAGTTCAAATGGGGCTAAGTTATAAAAAATTGTTTACAACCTCACAAATTGCTTTAATCATGCAAATTATATCACTTTACAGTAACAACATTCAGTAAGTAGTACTTATTTCTAATATTATAAAAATACACAGGATAAAGTGTTGCTGGTTCAACCCAACCCGATCTAAACTGTTTAAAACCGATAAATATACCTATTTTGACATGTTGCCAACCTATGCTACCATTTATAAGAAAAGAAGACAGATAAAGCTCGAACTTTTTTCATCCAGAGCTTTTTGTTTATCATTGAAACCATTCTCTAACACAACTTGGGTCAGTGGCATAAATCTAAACAGGCTCTACCTAAGCCAGAACCACTACCTTTTAGACTATCAAAGTCAAACTCTAGATCCAACAAAAGATAATACACTCATATACATCATACATGCACAAGTATATCTAGAATTTGAAGATTAAGCAAAACCATTCTTGGACCCAATATACACTAATTATGTCAATGAATCTACCTTATTATTCGTACTTTCACTACTTGTTAATAAAATATAGCTTAATATATATGTTTTGACTAATTTGTATAAGTGAACACTATCCAAAAGAGCTTACCTGGTAACATCCAACATAAAGAAGTAGAGCGCCCACAGCAATCAAGGGGAACTCCCCAAGAAATTTGTAATAAGCTGTAAGGAGAAGTAGGGAGAGGGTCTGTAACAGAGGACAGTGAAAATTTTCGAATTAGGTAAAGTCATTCCACCACAAAAGGTAAATAATTTCTAAAAATGGAGGAACTAGACACATACAATTCCACTAATTCCTCCGATCAGCAAAGGTTTTCTCCCGAGATCATCAACCTTCAGAATGGCTATACTTGTCATCAACAGCTGCACAAGCATATGTTATATATAGTTGTAAGAAATAAAAGAAACAAATGACTAACGTTTTGAACCCTTATGCTTGACTTCCCGATTCAAAAAGAACACTATAATTGCTAAGATTACTTCAGCAACTTTGAAACAAATGCAGAATAAGAGAAGATCAATAATACTTTTGGTAAAAAAGCACCCATTCTAGCAAAAGTAACTTTTTCTATTTAGTGCAACAAAAGTCCCTGATGGCATATGATTATGTCAGAACTATATGTCTAAAAATATGAGTGTTCTCCAGTCATTACACGCACCTTAAATACACCAATAATGACTGAAACTCGTGTAGCATCAGCAGCCGCAGAGAATCCCGCGGTCTTGAGTCCATATTTCACAAATATGAAAGCAAATGATAAGTGTATGTTCATACATAGACATCTACACACAAACATACGTATATTTACAGAGAGATTCTTTTAGAAAAACATACCTGAAGTATTTGACCGGCATAATATAGAACACTGGGCTGTCCAGTTATCTGTTACATTAAAGGGACATTGAGTAAGATTAGATCACGATAGAGAAAATTCATCTCCATCTAGTATGAAGCAATAAGTGCTCCCTTGTTCCCACATTAAGGGCCATTTTTCTGTAGCAGTAAGTCCCAGAAGATCAAATAGTCAAAAGCCTAAGTGTCACATTAAGTACAGTTATTGATGTTTCTATACTAAAATCTGGGTTATCGGATTGTTTAGGGATTAGATAATCAAGATTGATCATCTAAGGGTAAATAAAATTTCCTGTTTACCCCTTCTTTGAACCTAATTTCACAGACTTGCACTCCCATTGCACAAGTTGGCCTTTGGTTTTTTTCAGAAAACAAAATAAGAATGTGCTTAACACTCAAACATTTGATCACCTTATTTTTATAATTTTAAAAAATAGAAGTACATCTAGATAGTATCTCCTACACCCCCTATCAGTTGATATCTAATTATACAACAAAAAGTAATCACATTCAGAATGCACATCCAAATACTGCCACAATTTATGAACAACAAACAAGAGAAGTTTGAAATAGTACTTGTTGAAATAGGACCAAACCTCCACCAATTACAAATGCTTTTAAGCTCGCACCTTGAAACACCTCAAAAATACTCCCTTCAGATTCTTGATCAGTACCATAAGTAGATTTTAAAGAGACAAGAGTGTCCTCGATTTGCTTTTCAGACACTTTATCACCAGCAGGTCGGCCCCTAAGTTTGCTTAAAGCAGCAACAGCCTTCTCTTTGTAATCTTGCAAGGATGCTTTGCCTTGGACAGCTCTTAGAAGTAACCATCTTGGAGATGGAGGGAGGCCCCAAACACCTAGACCCATTAAAAGAGCGACGGGTGCACTAAAACCAAACATATAACGCCATCCTCCAATAGCATCAATCTGAAAGCTGCCTACAAAGTAACCCAACTGTATAAAGAAGAAATGCCCATTACTGAACATCTTTAACTTGACTCGATGACACGAATGACTGATTAGAAATAAATACCAAAATTCCAAGAACTATAAACAGTTCTTTAAAAGATATTAAAGTCCCGCGGATTTGAGACGGGCAAGTCTCCGCAATATAGAGAGGCGCACCATGCATAGCCTGAAAAACCAAAACAAGGTACCGCTGGATTATGTTTCATCTGGCTAGAGTTTATTTTAACAAGCATTAGAATCCATGAAAGCTTACCAGACCGATACCTAAGCCATAGAGAACACGACCTAATAAGAGTACCCCAAGACCTGGAGCGTAGGCCGTGATAGAACCACCAAGGAAATAAAGTAGAGCTGCTAATAGAAGTTCACGCTTCCTACCTTCATAAATCAAAATCCACTGTTTTACCATTAAAGTTTATTACTGGTAGAGGTGGCAAGAGGGTCGCTCGTGCAGAATTAGTGACGGGAAAAAACAGATTACTTTTTGTGATATAAATTGGTTAGGGTTGGGTTGAGATGACCCAAAAGTCCAAAACATATTTTGTCCAAAATTAACATAAGCAATTTGTGTGCTTAAAATGGTTATAAAAAATATATTTATCCCATATTTGTTAATTTCTGACTAAAACAATCCAAGAGATATGCATTAAATGTGCACTTCGGGTGACTTATGATTCAATTGGCCTGTTTTCTATTATCCTATCCACCTAACTGTTAACTGATTTTACCTGTTTGACATGTTACTATGTTAGATATAAAACATAATCTAAATTGACCCGTTTATAAGCCAACAAAAGAACAAGTCGACATAGCCACCACTTTCTTAAAAAGTCAACTTACCTAGGAAATCTGCAATTGGGTAGACTAGGATAGAACCAAAAAGAGCTCCGTACAGGGATCCAGAGACCTGCATTCAAATCAAATTCATACGGTAACCAGTATAGGTGGTAAAATGAGTGGTTGAGTAATGGCACAAACAATTATGGGTCAATATGGGTAGATTTAGGACACGTCAAACTAGTCAAGCAGAGTTGACCCGCCAATCATTTTTCTCAATATAATGAGTTCACAAATAACACATATCTCACAGATCAGTTTAGGAGGTTGTGAACACTTGATTATACCACTTCTACCTCTTTCCATCTTAGTAAAGTTTCCTGACTTTACCCATCTTGACCCTTTAGGATCCAGATTGACCGGATTGCATTTCCCTCGCTAGTAGAGGTTGCGAAATCGAACCATTATATGAAACTAGGACCATTCTGGTTTATGATTGTAATATAGGGTCAAAGAGATCAGAAATAGAAAGTAGCTTAAATCGGGTAAAATCAGCCAGATGGTAGTAAAAGGTCAAGATTCAAGAGTTGTCTAAAGCACAAATTCTCACAACAGCATAATTCATTTATTTATTTTTTTGTAAAAAAACTATTCTTATTTAATACTATAGTTTTCCAATCATATGTAACAGATGACTTGCTTGCAAATTTGATACAGTATAATGGTCAAAAAGTGTTGACGGGAGTCACGGAACAACCCAACCCTATCTGACCTGTTACCCAACCCACTTGTTTTGCAACCTCCACCTTTTGTAACCTGAAACAAAAAAGGGGGTGGGAGTGGGGGTAAGGGGTGAATAGGGATGCACTGATAATGCTAACAGTAAAGAACCATTGCTAACTTACCACAAGACCGAGCTGAACAGCTGATAGATTAAACCATGTTGTGCCACTAAGCTCAGGTGACTGCAGAACCGTTTAGGTAAGTATCAGGCTATCAGATATAACAATGGAAATTTTGACATGGATCATAATATACTCTATTGATGATTAATGTTTAATAAGTAAAATATAATATGCAGATTGGCAACTATATACCTGCAATGAAAGAGTAGCGCCAGAGGTTGCACCAATGTCATACCCAAATAACAAACCTCCCAATGCTGGGAATACAAACCTATATTACAGTACCAGAAGTTACACAAAAATGCAGGTATAAATGGTTTATACCTTATAAAAGTAACACTTAAGATTCCAAGATAGGCATACACTTTGCAGATGATGACAAACTTAGCATGGTATGCTTATGGGGAAACACAGATCAGTGGTCGGAAATGCGTTTAAGCTCAATCGGTGACTTGAAAGTTGAAACCAGGATAATTAAATTAGAAAAAATTCTTCTGATAATACCGTTATATTGTTTGGGGTAATATGATATGCAAACACAAATAAGAAGTCGTATTAAGGTAACTGACTATTGAGATAGATGTAAAATGACTTAATTGTCCCTAACTTTAAGCACCTAATTATCCAATTATCTAGGCTTTTGTAGGGAACATTTCTTCGTAGAGAGAAGCTTAGGCTTCATATTGTTCGCAATCTATACAACTCGTTTTGATCCAATAAAGATCATTCTGATGACTCGAACAGAAGACTATAGATGGATTTTGAGCAGAGCTACAAAATTCGGCCAATTAAGGAGAGGTCTGGATATGGGCGATTAGGTTTAACGTAACTATCAAATAACAATAATCAGTATTGACCACTCGAAGAAAAGCAAAGACGAGTAAGAGGGGTCTGTAATTCTGTGAATGTGCTTATAAAGTGATTATTGCAGATATCTATGTTATCAAACATCATCTCTTCCCCTCTCTTACATCATCACCAAAAACCGCCGTAAATTACCAAAGTCGCTGCTTGGTGCAAGTACAAGAGTACTTTTTATAAAAAGGCACATTCAAACACCCGATAAACATGATTTGAATCCAACAAAAACAGCTCTAGCGTTCACTTAAAGGTAAATTTAACCAGGATTTCCCAGTGAGATGAACAGAATTGGCTCAAATGGGATTTCCCTGCCTACCAAATATAAGATAAATCTCACATTCTCAAACTTTCGGAAATTTTAAAGAACAAACCAATATTTAATAATGATACACATTTAACAAAGAAATAGCATTATCAGACACAAAAGTTAAAACTTTACTAAAAATGAAAAGTCAACATACGGTATTATAACAGAAGACCAAGAAAAATCTTCTTGATATGATTCTTCCCCTGCTGCTGAAGCCCTGGCCTAAATTATAAATCAAACAAACAAAAACCCAAAATTAGCTACTAAGATTAACCAAAAAGTTAAAAAGTTTCAAACTTTCAACGTGATTCACACCACCAAAGTGGCCCGGTTCGACGTCCTGGTTTTCTCACAAGACTTTAACCCCAATAGCATAAACAAACAAAAACATGCTTTCTTTTTGTAAAATTTTATGTGGGTCAGAGCTTGATCACCATAAAGTTATACTGTACTTTTTAGTAATACAAATCAAACAAACAAAAAACCCAAAATTAGTTACTGAAATTAACTAAAAACTAAAAAAGTTTCAAACTTGCAATGTGGGTTAGAGCTTAGGCACCTTAAAGTTGAGCTTTTTAATGGGAAATATAAATCAAACAAGCTAAAAACCCAAAATAAGCTACTAAAACTAATCAAAAAAAAAAAGTTTCAAACTTTCAATGTGGGTAAAAGCTTGATCATCACCTTAAAGTTAAGCTTTTTAGAAGTGGGAATTAAAGGCATCATGTTATTGAACAATGGGCATTTATTGAATTGTGAAAATGAGCTGCTAATTTGAGGAAAACTGAGAAGGTAAGTTGGGTGGTTAGATAAATGGGTTTTTTGGGATTTAAGAATTGGGTGGATTTTGTTGTGGGAATGTGATGAGAATTTGAAGAATGGTTGAGTTAAAGATGCAGAAGAAGAAGAAATAAGTGCCATTTTCAAGTTTTTTTTGTGTGTGTGTGTGTAAGGAAAAAGATATGAGTTTTGATCATTTTGTGGTGGATTTGTGATGACACAACTTATAAAGTTTTGGTTCCAATCACAAGAAAAGATGATTTTTTATTTTTTATTTTACTTTTTTTAATCACATTTGATTATGTAAATTTTGGTAGTAACTAGAGAAGTTCTCCACTATAATTGTGTGTCAAATTCAAATACGATTTTTTTTATTGTAAAGGAGCTTCTACCCCGTATTAGTTTGGTCGTTTTGTCATAATATATGCTTGAATAAGACATAGAAAAAGTTTCTAAAAACACGACTTGATTTTTCAGATAGATGTTGCACCGAGACGGGTACGGCGAAGGGGTACGGGAACAATACGTGTACGGAAACGATAAAAATGTAAAAAAAAAAAAAAAAAAGATTCGGGGAAGGCAAGGATACGGCAATAAAGAATATAAAAAAAATAAAA